>JAJTUS010000201.1:0-87613 GCA_021399465.1 Hyaloscypha sp. PMI_1271 | reverse complement strand
AGTCGAAAATTAATAAATTAAAAAGGGTCTATATACTTTAGGCCTTAATTATTAATGAACCACGAATTATATTAAAAATCTAATTAATAGGTATTTTTCGCCTAATTCTATTCTATAATCGTATAACTTAGTATAAATTAATTAGAGTTATAGTTAAAAGGTTATTATAATCGTAAAAGAGCGACTAATTTATTGCTTTTGGATTAGACCGACTATAGGAAGCTTCTCCTAGTAGTGAAGACGTTTATCTTTAGGATTAAATACCCTCTTACCCCCTAATCTAATTTATAAGCTCTATAGCTTTACTTTCTCAGAATACCCTAATAGCTTATAGTAAAGCTCTATCCGAAATTACAAGTACGAAATAGGGTATTTTTTAGGGGTATATAACTTATAAAGCCTATAGCTATTTATATAAGCTAAATCGATTAACTAGTATAAGATCTCGGCCGCTTCACTAAAATTAAAATATAGTAGCCTTATATAAGCTCTAGGGCTAGTTTTAATTTTACCGTAATCTCGATTCGAGATTAGGAGGATCACGTGACTTATCCTTGGGCTTAGAGCTCTCTCTCTCTTTATAGACTACTATACTTCCTAATTATACCTATAAAGCTCCCTCTTCTATTATATAAGCTCTTTTAAACCTTACTTTATTTATAAGCTCTCTCTCTTATTTATAAAACCTTCTCTTTCTTAAGTAAAGCTATATTACGCTTATAAGCTCGCACTAATGTAATATATAAGCGTATAGGGAATTAGTCTCCTTTTTTAAGGGCTTTTATTTAAATAATTAGCTTTATACCTAGTATACCGGGCCCTCTACTAGAGCTATAGAGCTCTCCTAGCTCTCTTATAGGCCCTCCCAAGTCTCACTTGCCTCCGTAAGCCCCTTACTACTTATACCCTCACCTATAGCTCCCTCCTTAGCCTTATTCCTACTCGTAGAGCTTTCCCTCTCTTCCCGCGGGCCCTCCCGAGCCTCATTCTCACTTATAGAGCCCTCCCTTTCCTCCTATAGGTACTTCCAAGCCTTACTCCTACCTATAGAGCCCTCCCTTTCCTCCTACGGGCACCCCCAAGCCTCACTCCTACCTATAGAGCCCTCTCTTACTTCTCATAGACCGTCCCAAGTATCACTCCTACCTATAGAGCTCTCTCTCTCTTCTCGTGGACCCTCCTAAGCCCTAGTCCTACCTATAGAGCCCTCTCTTTCCTCTCATGGGCCCTCCGAGTCTCATTCTTACCCGGAAACCCCCCTAGCTGTCCTATAAGCCTATAGAGCTCCTATTATCGTCTATTAGGCCCTCCTAGCCCTCTATTAATTCCCCTTACTCTCACCGCTCTTGTACTTTAAGCTAGTGCCCCTTTAGCTTAGCTTCTCTTCCCGTATCTATACCTATAAAGCCCTCTCTATTACCTATTATACCTATATAAGTCACTATACCTATCTCTCTTATGAAACCGGCTCGTATTTCCGCTTATAGTATGAATCACAGAGTTAAGTAAAGTGTATAAGTAGGGAGCATATAAATGAGAGCGTATAAGTGAGAGTATATAAGTAGGGAGTATATAAATAGAAGTAGGGAGCGTATAAGTAAGAGCGTATAAGTAGGAGTATATAAGTAGAGAGTATATAAGTAGAGAATATATAAGTAGAGAATATATAAGTGGGAGGGGGTAAGGGGCGCCCTATAGGTAAGGGGAAGTTTTGATATTCCTCACGTGACTAGTTTTTTTAAGTAGTGGCCTGACTATACGATAGTAGAATATAGAAAACAAGGGCTACTAGTTCCTAAAGCTAGGCTTATAAGTTTCGTACACCTCCCTGAACTAATTTATAAGGTCTATACCTCTAATATTCTAATTATAATTATTAATAAAACTAGGAATTAGAAGGTCCTTTACTAAGTTATCACTAAAAACCTCCCGAATAAGGTAACTATTTATAGACATCTTTATAGGACGCCTTCTCTTCCTCTCTACCTAGTCCTCTACTTTATCTATAGTATAGATATTACTTAAAGCTAGGATAATATTATTATCCTACTAAGCTAAGTAAAGTATATCCTATTTAACTACTACTATAAGGGTATTCTATAGAAGCCTTTTCGCGAATCGTTTTTTAATTATCGATAAATTAGAGGGGAACTACTTATATAGTTATATAGTACTTACTACACTAAATTTATAAGCTTATAACTCAATAAATAAGGGTATAGAAGTAAAGTAATTATCTATATATATAGCGATATACTATCGAGGGAGTATAAGTACGAGAGTATATATAAGGGAGCTAGTAGGAGTAAGGGTAGAGTATTTAAATATAGCTTATATATTACGAGTATAGGTCTAAGGCTTAGAAAGTATAGGAAGACTATCTCTATTATAACGATTTAAAGCTAAGGAAGAAAGGAGGTTTAGAAGAAAGCCTCGAAACTAAGTAAGGCGTATAGAGTATATAGACACACGTGATTATATACCTACTAAGTAGGCTAACTATAATATTACTCCCCCCTTTAAAGAAAGCTTGTCCTCGAGCTTACTATAGTTACTTAGCTAGTAGTTTATTATTATCCCCCTAAGGTTTAGGGAAGATATCTTCTCTAGTATACTCTAGCTAGTACTAAAGGTTCTTAGGTAGTCCTAGCTATTCGGGGTTTCTTATATAGAAGTCCTAGAGTACGAGGGGGCTATTACTTAATAAGGAAGCTAGGTACTAGTCTAGATCCGGGTCTTATCCCTTCTACTATACTCTATACTTTAGCTTACTATATAGGAGCTTTACTACTAGAACCTCTTAGACTTCGTATTTCGTCTCACTATCCTATAGTTCTAGTAACGGGGGTTCTAGGTTAGACTAACTAGGTAAGGGGTTACTAGGGTCTTTATATAGCTTCTTAGTATAGAATACTAGGTATATCTTTATTAACTCTAGTAACTTAAACTTAAAGGAGTATCTAACTTACTCTAGGATCTTATATAGGCCTTTTATCTAGTTTACTAGCTTATAGCTTAGTCGATTATTCTTCTAGTACTTAGTAGTAACCTAAACCTTATCACTTATACCGAAATCCACTAATCTATAGTACTTATTAGCTTAAGTAGTATACTTCTCTTAAGAGTATACTATATTATCTTTTACCCTCTACTAAGAGTTATAGAAGCGAGTAATAAATGCCTTCGCTTCTTCTCTATTTAGTTTCTTTTTAGGAGTAACTAACTAAACTTAGGTCTCTTAGTCGAATAACGTTCTTAGCTTATAGCCCTTCTTAGTAAGGAATAGGGATTATCCTATAGTTTTATACTAAAGTATAGCTTACTAGTAGTTGACTATAGAAACCCACTTATCCTAGTTATCCTAGTAATAGTTCATGTATAGGTAGAGGTATTAGTCGAAGTACTAGTTAATAATCTCTATTTATCTATTTATCTAGGGGTAGTTAGTTATAGATAACTTAAGCTTTATACTAATACGTTTATAGAACTTATTCTAGAAGTCTAATATAAACTAAGAGCCTCTATTAGATACTATTATCTCTAGGATACTTATATAATATACTATATAAGTAAAGAAGAGTAGCGCTAGCTCCTTTACTATAATTATATCTCGGACTAGGATAGTAATAAGGCGCTTACCTAAGTAGTCTATAAAGATAGCTACTATATTATACTTATTCTTACTTTCTAGGTACTTCTTAAAGTTAACTAATATATATTACTAAAGGTAATTAGGGACTAGTAAGGGGTAGAGGAGTCCTAGCTTCTTATCTCTCGGGATATAAGTATATCTATAGGTATAATAGTTATTATAGTACTAGTTAATATCTTTCCCTTAATTTAGCTAGTAATTATAATAGCGGCGGTATAAATAGCTTTAATTACCTAAGTTAACTAGCTAAAAAGGCACAAGAATTAATCGCCGATTAATTCGCTATTTTACTATATAAGGTGAGAGGTATAGCACCGCCCACGTGACCTCTAGCCACGTGACGATCCGTCACATCACCCCCGCTTCTTAGATAGCGGCTACCTTTAGCTATAGTATACTTAGTATAGCCCTAGGATCTCTAGATAATAGCTACCCTTAGCTATAGTATACTTAGTATAACCCTTCTAAGAGACTATATAGTATAGTTAACTATAAGACTAAATAGTAGATACTACCTATATTCTCGCGGGTATTATTATATATACCACGACTTAGAATATAGAGGTCTTTTAGCCCTTTTTTAGCCCTTGGCTAGAATTAGCCTCTAGCTAGTATCTATATCTATATAGGACCTATACTCGCTTAATTCTAGTACTTAGAACTAAAGGATAAGTTAGATTAATTCTTATATAATAGCGGTAGTATAAATAGCTTTAATTACCTGAGCTAACTAGCTAAAAAGGTATAAGAATTAATTACTAATTAATTCGCTATTCTACTATATAAGGTGAGAGGTGTAGTACCGCCCACGTGACCTCTAGCCACGTGACGATCCGTTACAGTAATAGTAGGCTTAAAGTAGTTAATATAACTTTACTTATCCTAGGTGTCTTATTATAGGCTATATATGAGCTTCCTTAATTAAGGTAATATAGAAGGGTATTTCTAGTATAAGTATATTATCTAGTATATATAGCTTTCTGTATTATAGGAGTAAGCTATCTTAGAGTTACTAGGTGTCTTCCTTTTCGTTCCTAGCTTTAGCCTAGAGCTCCTCTAGCTTAGGGGATTCTCAGTTCTCGCTTAATAACTTATCTATAAGACATATATTATTATACGTAATCTCTTCCTAATCCGGGCTTATAAAGTTATCTATAAGGGCTAGCTATAGGTTACATATAACTTCGTTATTAATCTTACTTCGTAGAAAGAGGGTTTAGGTCTTATATACTACTATAACTTTATCTTATACTATTATGTCTTCGTACTTTCGACTTAGGGTATTTATTCGTTTATTCGACTTACTTACCTGATATATAAGCTTAAAGTAATATCGAGAGAAGTACTCTACTTAGTGGGCTTACCTTACTAATAGCTTCTTAGTTATTATAAAGTACTCTAGGGCTCGATAGTTAGAGTAAATTAGGAATAGTATATCTTAGAGTTCTTTTAGCTCTATATACTATTTACTAAGGGAGAGGATAATAGCGAGTATCTCTTTATTATAGATATTATAGTTCAACTCTATTAATTATATAGTCTTAGAAAAGAATACTACTAAGTACTAGAGCTCGGTCTAGGGGTCTTATTATAAGTATATACCTATAATTACCCTATTAGATATATTAGTCTTAACTATAGTAGGGAGGTCTAGATTATAGTAATATAAGATTAGGGTAGAAAGTATAGCTTATTTAAGCTTATCGAATACCTTTTAGTACTAGGCCATCTACTTATATACTATTCCCTTATACGTGAGGGTATTTAAAGGCTTCGTGATATAGCTATATTCTATAATAAAGCGCTAGTAGAAGTTATAGAACCCGAGGAAACTCTAAATTCTTTTAACTATAGATAGGGCTTACTAGTTCTAGATAACCGCTATCTTCTCTAGGTCTACTACTATTTCTTTAATAGATATAATAAAGCCTAGGTACTTAGTACGAGTAACCTTAAACTCCGACTTCTTAATATCTACTTAGAGGCCTATATCTCATAGCCTCTAGAGGACTTTCTATATATACTCGTTATACTCTAAGGGATCTTCTAAGTAGATTAAGATATTATCTAGGTAAGCTATATAGAAGTCGTCTAAGTAATTAAAGAGGATATTATTTATATACCTCTAATATATTATAAAGCTATTCGTAAGGCTTTCCTATAGGACTTTATACTTATAGGCCCTATACCTTATCTAGAATATAGTTAACTCTTCTAAGGTAAGGTCTATTTGGATCCAATAAAATACTTATCGAATATCTAGCTTCGTATAGACCTTCGCTTTAGCTAGTTATACTAGGGTTTCGTTAATTAGTAGTAGTAGATACTAGTCTTTCCTAGTAAGGTTATTTAACTTATAGTAATTAATATAGAATTATAAGGCTCTATTAGGTTTCTTTATAAAGAGTATTAGAGAAGTAAAAGGAGACTAACTAGGTTTAATAAAGCCTTATTAGAGGTTCTCTTTAAGGAACTACTTAACCTCTTATAACTTAAAGGTTAATTACTAGTATAAGGGGGAGTACCCTAAACTCTTAGGTCCTTTAGGGCTATCTATCTGAATCTTATAGTCGTATAGCCTATAAGGAGGTAAGACGTTTAATACTTCTTTAGAGAAGACGTCTACGAAGTCCCTAAATTCCTCTAGTAAGATCCTTACTAACTATTATAGCTCTATCTCACTATCTTATTATTTACTAGTAGTAAGTTCTCTCTCTTTATATACTTCTAATTCTCTACTAATCTCAAATATTAATATAGAGAAGAATATATTCTCTTCTTTCCTTAAGTTCGCTTTAAAAGTAACTAGGGAGATACTAAAGATATTAATTAATAGCTTCCTCTAGTATTCCTATCTTTACTTTAACTAGTTACCCTCTAGATTTAGTAAGCTAGGCTTAGGAAATAAGCTAGTACCTTCTAGGTATCACGGCTATACTATACTAACCTATAGTATCTAGTTCTGGCATCTGGTTCTAGTATCTAGTTCTAGTATCTAGTTCTAGTATCTAGTTCTAGTATCTAGTTCTAGTATCTAGTTCTGGTATCTAGTATCTAGTATCTAGTATCTAGTATCTATAGTCACCTGACGTGCCTGCACGTGATACGGCTGCACCGCTAAGGGAATCTGCTCTCTAGGAAATTTAGGACACTAAGCCTAATTAGGCTGAGCTATAAGCGAGAGACTATAAATACTTAAGGGACCTCTACTCAAGCTCTCTTTCCTCCTTAGCTTAGTTTTCTCAATAAACAGCTTTCCTATAAGTGCTCTATTCGTGAGCTCCCTTTATAGGGCTATGACATTAAACTAAGCTCTCTCTTTCTACCTAGGAAGGCTCTAGAATATCCCCCCTAAGACGATTATTTACTTCCAAAGAACGACTCTACACGAACGATCTATACACCCACAATACTTTCATCATAATGCGGCACCCAACTCCCCTATCCCTTCTATCGAACGAGTACGTCCGGCTAGAGACGTCCCTGAGTATAGCTAGTACCGCTCCGTAAAGGTTCCGGATCCTGCAAAGCTCGGCGATAGTGAAGACCTAACCTACGACTATTAGTAAATCCAGATCGTGGGCAAATTCAAAGTTAATACCGACCACTATACTAACGAGGACGCCCGTATATACTACGTCTTTAACTATACCGAAGGTAACGCCTAATAATACCTATTTACTCAATATAAGCCTAACGCCACTAATCCCTTTAAGATAGCTAAGGAGATAATCGACTACCTCGGTAAGCATTTCGTTAACCCGCACCGCGTACGTGAGGCTAGACGCGAATACAAGTACTTGCGAATAAAGGAGGTTTAGACTTTCTATGAGTTCAAGACCAAGTTCATCTACTTAGCCGACGAAGCTCAGATCTACCCGTAAGACCGCCTTAATGATCTATATGACAAGTTAACGCTTCCTCTCTAAACGTAACTCGTGAGCTAGCGCTACTCTATTCATACCCTCTAGGACCTGTACCACATTACTTCGTCTATCGATTCTGAGCTAAAGGTATTATAAGCCTATAAGAACCTCCGAGAGCGTATTAAGGCTCGAGCTATAGATACCCCACAAGCCTTGACCTCTATATCCTCCGCCCCTAAACTCTATACGACGACTCCCTATACCTTTACGCTAGCCCGAGTATCCCCGACTATTAGTGAGCTAGCTATTAAGAGAGAGGGCACCCCTACCTCGGCCTTAACCTACTTTAACTACTCTTAAACTAGTCACATAGTACGCGACTACCCGGTACTAAAGCGTATTACCGACGTCAAGGAACTATAGGAAGACAATAAACTTATAGAGGCTAATATAGACGACGTGTCGGGAAACGAGGAGGCCTAGGAAAAGACTCCTTCTTAGGTAAACTTGGGGTTAATCTCGTAGAGATTAACCTAGACTAGTTAATGAGAGGACTATACTTAACTATACCCTATAGCTTATCTTATAATAGATATTTAATTAACGTCTCCTCTCTCACTAACTCCGGAGCAAATAGTTTCGTATTTATTAATACTCTCCTCACTATAGATATTACTACCTTCTTTAACCTCAAGTTCTAGCGCCTACCTAAGCCTATTAGTATTAAGGGATATAACAGTAAGCTAAGAACCTGTATTACTCACTTCCTAAGGATACATCTCACTATTGATAAGAGACGATAGTATAATATCCCCTTATTAATCCTTAAACTCGGATCCTATAATCTCATTCTTAGCCGCAAATAGCTAGAATACTTTAACCTACTTCTCGACGTCCGAAACCGATATTTAATATAGCCTAAGAGCCTACCCCCATTACTCTTAGTCGTACGAGAAATCCCTATATCTCGAGAAGTTCTACTCCCTACCCTAAAGCATACTCCCTACTCTAATTATTAAGCCAATATCGAAGCTAGAAATCGTGTATTCGATAAGGAGGACTAACGGCGAGTAGCTAGGAAACAAGCTACTATAGAGAACTATGATATAGAAGACGACTCTACTATCGACTCCTCTCTATATACTACCTCTGAGGAAGACTCTACTAATTCAGAATTAGACCCGGATAAAGAGCCCGCGCCTACGCTAGCTGCTCCTACCCCTTAGAAACCAAAGATTAAACGCTCTCATAAGTAGGACACCTAAGAGAGCTACTATCGAATAGAGGACTCCCTAGCTAGTATTATCCGTCCCGCGGATATACCCTACTAGAAGAGACTATATATAGAGAGAAAGCTAATAGAGGCTCCCCCTATTAAGATCACCGGGATTAGCTCTATAGGCATATACTATAATCTATAGTAACCCGAGAACGAAGCCTTCACTATAAGTCTCTACGAAATCGATAGCCTCCTAGAATAACGAAGAGAGCCTCTTCTCGAGGCTAAAGAACCCGCTATCCCCGACCAATATACCGAATTCGCGGACATCTTCTCTAAGGAAGCCTCTGATATCCTACCTCCCTATTAATCATATAACCACAAGATATAATTAGAGAAGGAAGTAGAGGAATACCTAGGTTATAGCCCTTTATATAAGATAATAATGGCAGAGTTAGAGGCTATAAAGAAATACCTCCTAGAAAACCTTAATAAGGGCTTTATTACTCTTAGCTAGTCGCTATTCGCGGCCCCTGTCTTATTCGTGAGAAAAGCTAATAGAAGCTTATAATTCTATATTAACTACTAGAAGCTTAATTAGATTACCCGGAAGGACCAGTACCCTCTTCTACTTATCGACGAGACCCTAGCTAGAATTAGTTAAGCGAAGATCTTTACGAAGTTAGATATCCGATAAGCTTTCTACTAGATCCGTATAGACCCTAAAGCGGAAGAGCTAACGACGTTTCGTATATACTATAGAGCCTATAAGTATAAAGTCTTACCCTTTAGGTTAACTAATAGACTAGCTACCTATTAGTGCTATATAAACGACGTTCTCTTTAATTACCTTAATAACTTCTATATAGCCTACCTCGATAATATCCTCATTTACTCGGACGACGAACTAGAGCATGAACTCTATGTGAAGAAAGTCCTCTAGTATCTCCGAGATATAGGCTTATAAGCAGATATTAAGAAGTACGAGTTTAATATTATACGTACGAAATACCTTAGCTTTATTATCTTAATAAATAGTATTAAAGTCGACCCCGAGAAGGTCGCTATCGTGAAGAATTAGGAAGCTCTAAAGACTATAAGAGGAATATAAGCCTTCCTAAGGTTCTATAACTTCTATAAGAGGTTTATTCGTAACTATAGTATTATTACTAAGCCTCTAATGAACCTTACTTATATAGACGTACCTTTCTCCTTTAATAAGGCTTATTAGGACGCTTTCGAAGAGCTTAAAGCCCGCCTAACATCGTCTAACCTACTTCGCTACTATAATCTAGAGCGATAGTCTATAATTAAGACCGACGTATCGGACAGTATTATTACTAGTATTCTCTCTCAATAATATAGAGACGACTAGTACCCCATAGCCTTCTTCTCTAAGACTATAACGCCCGCGGAATACAACTACGAGATATACGATAAAGAAATACTCGCTATTATATAGTCTTTAGACTAGTAGTGCCCTGAACTTCAAGGGACTACCCGCCGGATCTAGATCTATACCAACTACCGTATATTAGAGTACTTTATATTAACGAAGAAACTCATGAGCCAGTAAGTAAGATAGGCTAAAGCCTTAGCTAAGTACTACTTTATTATATAATATAGATCCGGTAAATAGAATACGAAGGCTAATACCCTTATATGTTAAGACGACGAGGTAATATAATAGGATAGGGTTAAGGAGGAATACTATACTAAAGCCTTTCTATCTCAAGATTAAGTTAACCCGAAGGTACTCTAAGACCTTAGTATTAAAGTTAACTCCCTCTCCCCCCTCTAGAACAATGAAGATAACCTCGACGAAACTAGCGAACTAGTCGAGCGAATCCTACGAGATAATCGTAAAGCCCCCTCTCTATAAGCTCTCCGCGAGTAAGCTAAGCGGGACGATAACGACTTCATATTAGAGGACAGGTTATTATTATATAGTGGACGACTCGTAGTCCCTAGTAGCTAATTACGTATAGACTTGATCCGCGAAGCCCATAATTAAGTCTCTATGGTATACCCCGGTAAAGAGAAGACGTATAAGCTACTATAACTATAGTACTATTAGAAAAATATATAAAGCGATATTACCTAATACGTACGTAACTACTAACCTTATAGATAGGCGAATATACTAAGAGATAGAACTCCTAGACTACTCTACCCTTTACCTGTCCTAGACTACCTATAGTAGCACGTAGCTATAGACTTTAAGTCAATACCTCCCTCAAAATCCGGCTATAATAACATATATATAGTAATTAACTAATTAAGTAAATAGGCTATCTCTATGCCCTACTATAAGATGACTATAGTAGAAGAAATAGCGAGAATATACCTCCGAACCGCCTACTAGTACTATAGCCCCCTAGTTTCTATTATTTCCGACTATAGTCCGTAATTCATATCGGTATTTTGGAAGGAGTTTAATAGGATTCTAGGTATAAAGCTAAAGCTATCGATAGTATACTACCTATAGACCAATGAATAGACAGAAATCATGAACTAGTATATTGATTAACGCCTATACCTATATATCGCATACTACTAAGACGATTAGGATAAGTACCTACTAATACTCAATTACATATAACTCACCCTCCTATATAGCTCTATCGGTATGTCCCTATACGAGCTCATTAACGGCCGCCTCCTACGAACCTCCTTCGACTAGTTAACTCCGAAGACCGAGCCCTAAGATAAGCTAAGTATTACGAAAGCTCGAGAGATCGCCGGGTGAATAGAGGATACTATAAAGAGAGGTAAGGAGAATATAGAATAAGTATAAAAGAAGATAGAGAAGTACGCTAATACTAAGTATTAACCGGTGGACTTCGTAGTAGGAGATAAGGTATACGTATTAACGAAGAATTAGAAGATATAATACCCTAGTTATAAGCTAGACTATTAAATAACCGGGCCTTACCTAATTCTATACTAAATCGGTAACTCCTATAAGGTTAAACTACCTAAGAGTATCAAAATTCATAATATATTCTCACCTAACCGTCTATATAAGGCTATAGACGACCCGTTACTTAGCTAGAAGAACGAACCACCGCTACTAATTCAAGTCACAATAGACCGCGAGTACGAAGTACAAGAGGTCCTAGCTTCGAAGGTAGAGCGGGGAAAGCTCAAGTATAAGGTTAGCTAGGTTAGATATAACGAGGACCTTAACTAGTATCCGGCCTCTAACCTAAAATACTCTCCCTATAAACTACGAGACTACTACTTAGCTAATCGATAATAACCAGGCCCACTAAAGAGACTAGCCAACTAGGTACGAGCCTAGGAGGACGGAACGGAGGACTATGACGATCTAGATAACGATTCTATACTACCTACCCGCTTGAGGATAAGCTTTTTTTAAGGGGGGGGGTAATGTCACGGCTATACTATACTAACCTATAGCATCTAGTTCTGGCATCTGGTTCTGGCATCTGGTTCTAGTATCTAGTTCTAGTATCTAGTTCTAGCATCTGGTTCTAGTATCTGGTTCTAGTATCTAGTATCTAGTATCTAGTATCTAGTATCTATAGTCACCTGACGTGCCTATACGTAATACGGCCGCACCACTAAGGGAATCTACTCTCTAGGAAATTTAGGACACTAAGCCTAATTAGGCTGAGCTATAAGCGAGAGACTATAAATACTTAAGGGACCTCTACTCGAGCTCTCTTTCCTCCTTAGCTTAGTTTTCTCAATAAACAGCTTTCCTATAAGTGCTCCATTCGTGAGCTCCCTTTATAGGGCTATAACACTAGAGTAACTTATATCCTTCTATACTACTCTACTTAGTCTTTTTAATAAGTACTTCTTCTTAAGACTATCTCGTGAAGAGAGCTTATAGTCTTCTACTTTAGAATCTATAGTCTCTATAACTCATTTATAGCTATAAGCTTATCTCTTCTATCTATATCTTTCTAGTATTAGGGACTAGCTTTACTAGGCTCTAGATTCTTTCTCGTAGTAGCTAGGATCTTATCCTAACCCTTTATCTTAGACTAATCATCTAGCTAGATTAACCTTCTATTCTTATAATTAATTAAGATACTAGTACTTATGAACTACTTATACCCTAATATTATATTATATTTACCTAGTCCTACGACTAATATAAGGACTAGGACTTTTTATCTATTAATTAAGAGTATAAGCTTAATATAGTATATAATAGATATAGCCTACTTACTATTAAACCCTCTAATATTATAAGGTGACTTTAATAGAATAGGTTTAATATCTAGGAAATACTCTATTATCTTTATAAACTTAGAATTAATAAAGGTATATTCGTTTACTCTAGTATTAATAAGAGAAGAAGTTTTAATACCTAATCTATTATTACTAATTATATAAGAGAATATAAACACGTTATATCTAAGTAATTAGCTCAAATCGACTTCTACTATATTAATATAGTATAGCCCTAAAGAGGAGACTTCCTTTAGGGGCTATCATTTCCTTATTCTATACCTTCTATATCTATACTCGTCGAGACTACTATAAGCTTAGTTATAAGGACTTACTTAGTTCGTTTTATCCTAGGTTTGAGGTAATCTCTAGAGATATAGCCTAAATTATTATAGTTATAGTACTTTAGGTCTATAGTACTAAGCTTTGGGGTAATGGGCTTATTAATACTCGGGGGCTTACCTAAAGGCCTCTAATAAGGGGTGCTTCCTAGACTTGACTTATTAGTACTATCTACTTTCTTCGATGTCTAGTCCTTCTATTTATAGCGGGCACAGATTTACTAGTCGTTTATAGTATAGTATTATATAAACTCAGTCGTACTAATATTAAGGTTATTATAATATATAGCTATAGTTTCTTATAGCTTCTATATTAGCTTATTATTTAGGTTATCCTTAAGGTCCTATAAGTTAATATTACTATCTATAACGTATCTTAAGAATAAGGTATAGAACTCTTAGAAAGTCTATCCTTTCTTTATACCGAGATCCTTAAAGGCTTAGTGGGCGTTATATTCCTTATTTAAGTCACTATATAGATCTTCTAGATACTTGTATAATTCGGCTACTATTTCATATATATAGCGACTTACTATATTAAGGTATAGGGAGATTAACGCTAGGGCGTTACCGCCTATATAACTAGTGATATAAATAATCTTGAGGTCCTTAGATAAGTACGAGTCTAAGTTACCTCTAAGCTTATTTTTGACTTATATTACCTAGTTATTAAAGGTAATACTATCCTTAATCCTACCTTTAAAGAGGGGAGGGTCGGGGAGCTTAACTATACGTTTACCTTTAGGGGTAAGGGTCTCTAACTAGGTACGACTTACTAGCTATTCGAGTAACTTATTAATAATAGCTTCGTTCTTATAGAGAGCTTACTTCGTCTCCTGTAATTACGTGCGATAGTTCTCACTATATACTTATAGGTCTCTTATCTTAGTAATTAGCTCTATGATCTCCTCATATAACTAGTCTAGGTTTTTAAGTAGTTCTCTAAACTTAGCCTTTATAAGCTTAGGACCCTCTTCTTCCTCTACTTTCTAAAAGAGAGTTTCTCTTTTACTAAGAGTATTAATAGGATATTCGGACGCCTTAGGAGACTTAATAGGGGCCTCTAGTCTATAGTCTAATAACGTGCTAGTAGTGTCTCTCGCTATAACTCCTTCTTACCTAGTTATTCTAGGGCTTACTTTCTTTATAGATCTCTCTTAGTAGTATTATTACTAGCATATTCGTTATATAGTCGTTCTAGGGCTTCTATCGTCTATAGTAGTGAGGTTACTAGCCTATCTATTACCTAGTCGTTCTAGGGCTTACTTACCTAGTCGTTCTAGGGCTTCGATTATACTAACTTTAGGGGTGAGTAGTACGAGAGTAGCTATAGCGTGTCGCGTCTATACTTATCGAAACCGATCGGTATATAGTGTGTTTTAAATCCTCTATAGGATCAAAAGAGTAGTGAGCTTTGAATTATATTACAAGTATAGGTCTAAGGCTTAGAAAGCGTAGGAAGACTATCTCTATTACGACGATTCAAAGCTAAGGAGGAAAGGAGGTTCAGAAGGAAGCCTCGAAACTAAGTAAGGCGTGTAGAGCGTATAGACACACGTGACTACGTGCCTACTAAGTAGGCTAACCGTAATATTATAAACCCTTCTCTCTTAAGCTCAAAACCCAACTATATATATACCCGTGATCCGCAATTCTATAGACTTTATATCCTTACTTAATAGGCTTCTTCGGTATTTTATAGGTGTGTGCGGACCTATAATAATTAAGGTTAGTAGGGTAGTAGTAGGGTAAAACCAGAAAAAAGGAGATATACTTACCGACCAAAAAACCGTACTATTATTTCGTTAATACTCACTTTAGATAAAGGCGAGTAATATTTGTAATAGGAGGCTTATATAGATAAAGTAAGAGGTTCAAGCTTATACTACTAGATCTTATTAGAGGGTAAGTGATACCTCTTTTACTCGTCACTTTTAGGGCAAGAAATATAGTAGTAATACTTGATTTGTTTAAATCGACGAAGGGAGATGTGAGCTGAAATCGTGTATAAAGGGCCCTTATTAAAATCTGGATTCCAATATAGCTCGATTTGAGGTTTATAGTGAACCCTCATATATATAATAGCGCCCATAAACATATAAAACTCCTCTATAAGCAGATCTGTCTATTCTCATACCCTCTCTTATTACACCTGAAATCTATATCTACTCGCGTATCGATTAGTGTTTTTAGTGATCGTTTAGAAGAGATCGGGAGTAAAGAACAGGCTGAAATAGTCGAATGGGCGTGGCTTTAAAGGGAAGGAATCAGGTAAGAGGGGTATTGGATCTCGTGGAGGCTCGCATTGAAAGGGGGTATATAAAACTTCGTCAATTAGCCCTAATTTATCGATTATATTATCAAGAACCTTCGATTTTCGCTCTACAGGCTGTGGTGAGCTAGTATAGTCGCTATAATAGGCGCTGGAATCGTCGCTGGAATCGTCTATTAGAACGCGCGTTTTTAGGAGGAACGCCGGACGCGATTTCATTGAATTAATGTACCTTACTAATAAATTAGTATGCGGGGGTACATAAAATTATGCGTGCACAGCCAAGCGAGCCCCCCCTACTAGCGTGTGGACATGTCTCGCCGGACGAAGGGATAACCACTCAGAACAGGAATTCTGTTCCTCTAATCCATATTAGGTGCGCTAGCAATTAAACCAGGGGGGGGATAGTATTGAGTCTAAAAATAAAGACCAAATCCAGCAACAGTGGAAGACTTCCCATACGTGTCTTCGAGTCCGCCAAGCCAGGAGCCCCAAGAACTAGCGGAACAATGTGCTTTTGGCACTTGATCTTTCTCCTTTGGGACGTGAGGCTGAAAATTTCACCTTTGATTGCACAATATTGACTCATAATTTCTTTTCGTGATAAACAATCTCCTCACATCGCGTCCTAATGTTGAAGAAAAAAAAAAGTTTTTTAAATGGCTTTTATTTGGCTTTTATTACCCTTTCTACTTCTTCATACTTCTCTATTTAAGACGCAGATTTCCCACTTTACTTTCAACGACCCCCACCTGGATTCAGTCTGCCTCGAACACTGTGATGGCCATCTTGCAAACATATATTGGTTCGTGGATCAACTACTCTAGAGGTCCTATCTTTGGCGCTACCATTACTTTCTCAACCCATACTACCGACATCTTGCAGGGATGTCTTGCGCTCTTCATTAACTATGTCGGCAGCCAATTCTGGAGCATCATCAGCTTTGTGATGCACCAAGCAAGTCGACCGAGAACTGACGCTGATGGATTTTATCAAGCGCGTCAAGTTATTCTGAGGAATAGCGCTGCACCTGGAGCTACAGCCTGGGAGCTCTTCTTTCTTGGCTCCAATCGGGTGAAGGAGAAAAACTATGATAAGCGGACATTTGGAGCCGTGGGTTTGGCGTTCCTTGCAGTGCTCATATATGGAGGCTCCTTAGTTGCCGGCATTATGATACCCCCCCGAATCAAGGCAGCAAGCGGCGAATCACTCATTCTTGGTGGAAACTGTGGCTTCTCTAATTTAACTCGTATTCAAATGAGCCCAAGTCTCTCGAACTTAAAACAGAAGCAGGACACTATCACCGCGGCGACGTATGCAAGAAACTGTTATGGAGTAGATCCCAAGCCTCCGCAGTGCAAAAGATTCACTCGGCCAGAGATAGCATGGACCTCCAAGTCGAACGTGCCATGTCCGTTCCATCTGACGCTGTGTAAAGTGAATGCGTCTACAGGATACAGCATGGACACGGGCTACATCGACTCACTTGATCTTGGAATTAATGCAGCCCCTCAAGACCGGCTCCTCTTCCGCAAAGCGACTACATGCGCCCCATTGATGGCGAAGAAGCTTGCTAAGTTGGTGAACGAGACAGACGAATTTGGCCAGAAACATACTCATATCCAGCTCTACTTTGGCCCAATCAATGGTATCTTGAATTATACATACGAGTACGACCTCGCAACTGGAGGGGCTGGATCTGGGTACAATCTTGAGTAATCCTTGACGATTCGATACCACAACTTTGTAGGATCATAACTAACTAATTGCCTTAGATCTTACCTCGCCTACGCACAACTTGAGACACCAACGTGGTCTCCTATCCCCGAATTGAATCGTACCGACGCCGATGTTTCTCTTGTAATCCTCGCACAGAACAGTGTTGCATATATTGAACCGGTTGACGATCCGTTCTTCGCGGCCCATGTCGATTTCAACGGCATATATCAATCCAGGAACGCGACATACTATTTCGCAGACACCTACTTCCATATCCTAGCCTGCGCTGAACAATACCAGTACTGCAATCCCAACTCCCATGATACAGACGGCCAAGCCCACTGCACCGAACTATCCTCCTCGGTTGCTATCCAAAGACAAGCATCTACGATTAATCTCAGCCCATTCGCTTTGGTGACGGCAAGACTCTTCGACATGCTGTTACCCCAGGCAAATATTTTTGGCTCCATCGGTGGTAGTGGCGCAGCAGCTCTTCGTGCCTCGGATATTATCTTTCACCAGGTTTCTGGGCCACTACCTAACAACCAATGGATCATCGAAGTTAGTGCCTGGTTTGAAACAGCGCTCGCGCGTATTCAGCATGGTGTTGTGGAGTTTGCTACCGGGCCGCCAGACGCTTTTGCATCTGACCCGGTTTTGATGAATGGAAGAACAGAGATCTGGGGACGCTTTTGTTCTAGCATCAAGGTCGGGGATGCCGATAACCAGCAGAGCTTCAGTGCTTTGGGTGTTGGGCTAACTTTGGCCATTGGTGGCACGGTCATCTTAGTCAGTTGGTGTCTAGAATGGTTTGTGAAGCGGTTACGAAAAGTATTGAAGAAAGGCATGGATAGGGGCGAGCAGTGGAAGAATGATGATATGATAGAGCTGTTGCAAGACGGACGGGGAACTGGTTCAAAAGTGGCTGAAGAGGAGACCGATGAGGGAGGAGAGGAGCCAGGGGTGGATCCCAGTCAAGAATGTCTTCGGGTTAATACAGAACCTGAGAATCAAGAAGCAAATGCTGCGGGGACCATGGAGAGAGCCCCGGAGTCGGTTTAGACGTCAGTGCACTTCTACTCAGACAAAACTTCCCTACGCCCGAATATACGCGTCGCGCCCGCAAAAGAGCTGTAAACAACCTGAAACATCTTCTGACAATCTTTGAAAACAAAAGTAACATTCCTTAACTTTTGGAATAAAATTAACTTAAAATACTATAAAACGACCAGACGGCAAACTGGCTGTTGACTTGCCAACATCTCCCGCTGCTCTAAGCCTCGCGTACCTGGCGGCCTAGGCGGCAAGACCCACGGGACTCGAGACCCTGGACGCATGGCGCTTCAAACATCGAAAAACGTCAGGCCGCCTGAGCAAAGGCGGCGCGGGGTCACGTGGGCCAGAGGGTTGGGAGGTGTCGAGATTCCGGTCAAGAAACAGTTAGTCTTTACCTATGTTTCCAAAGTTTACGCTTTAAGCCCCGACCCCTGTGTTACAGTTGAGTATTACCAGTAACATGATGATCGATACTAGGATGTGGGAGGCAATAGCGAGGATACTGTACGATCCTGTGCGCTTTTGCTGCCCTCATCTGATACATATCTGCTGCTATAGTATAAGGAGATCTAAGCCGTAATTAACATTCTACCCACACTTGCTGTATCTACCTGCCTCACGCCTATGGCTGCAATATTCTCCCCGTTTGAAAAGAAAAAATGCTCTCTAATTATGTATCTTCAATGAGTATTGTCCCACATCTCCCTAAACCAAGCCTTGTCCCCTCGCTCCTCTTCCTCCTCACGAAGAGGAGAAGGAACCCCGTCTACATCTTGTTCTCCATCTTTTTAGCCAACAGCTCATCAGGCGTGCCAACCTCGACTACCTTCCCTTACCCATGACAAGAATAGTATCGGCGTCTCAATGGTATCCAATCGATGAGCTACCGTCAAGATAGTATACTCGGCGAACTCTTCCCTGATGATGCGCTTCCTGAGCTCGCCCGTCTTTGCATACACGCTACTTCCTGCTTCATCAAGGATTAGGCTACTAGATCGGTCATTCAGGAGCGAAGCTCGGGCGAGGCCGAAGAGTTGGGATTGGCCATGCGAGAGGGTGGAGCCTTCAAGTGGAGCTTCGAAGGGATTGACTTCTTCTTTCTTCAGCATGGAGTCACTATTTGCGGTATCCTCGCGAGTCAGCGTTGCTGTCCAAGAGGGCGTTGCAGTATTGAAGCCGCGAGATTTGATCACATTCCATAGCTGGACATTTCCCAGCACCGCAATGATTTCGCCATCTGAGACAGTGCCTAGGAGGTCAACGCTGAGCCATATACTATTGTTTAGAACGAATGTGTCTTGTAGGATCGCAATTAGGCATGCTCGGATCTTATCACGTGTTAGAATGGACAGATCGTGGCCGTCGATTGTCATAGAACCTGATTCTAGCTCAAGTAGGCGTATTATTGAGAGCAGAAGAGTGGACTTTCAGCTACACGTTGAGTTTCAGTATTTTGCGAAGTTGCATTTTGGGAGAGCCGGCTTAGCTTCCAGTTCGACCATAAATTCCACTTATTTGCTGGCCGCGTGAGATCTTCGCAGAGATGCCTTTCAGGGCAATCATCTCAGGGCTGCAAGAAGTTAGTTTTGTCGGATGAGAAGAAGAAAAAGAGTGCGTACTTGTATGCAGCAAAAATCTCCTGGAACTCAATGGCACCTTTGTCAGGCCACTCCGGGGACTGTTCGGAATTCTCGCTTTCCTTATCTTGATGGAGGAGAGTCTCCCCGAGGGTCCTGATACGAGAGACTGCTCCAAGTGAAGATTCAAGTTGTGTTCATGATTGCAGCACTTGCGCAAGAGTATTAGAGATCGTAAGAATGACGTTTAGAGCAATGCCGATCTTTCCCCCAGTCGTGGAGGCTCTTTGACTGTTGGTTGGTTACTTGATTACCAACTCGAGTATCTCTTGCACACCTGCCGAATCGAGTCACTACACCCTACCATTGACTGATTTCATCCAACCACCGTGCAATCCCATGGAAGCTTCAGATCATCGCCTTATTCAGAGGAATATACGTCAAGCTCTGGCTCGTCACTTGCATGCCATTTTCATCTCCTGCTGCAGAGATGCCTTCTCGAATCCACAGCACAACTGACAAAGGCTCGGCCATTCTCAAAAAGGGAAATATCATAAAGAGAGGAGAAGCTTGAGGAGGTGACCGCTCCGTCTGGAAATTCAAATGGGTTTAGACATAGGGGGAAGGAGCATCGATGAGGCAGTCCATGGTTTGCTTCGAGAAGCAATCTTGAGGAGCTCACAGCAGTTCCGCAGGAACTCAACGCACAGAAGACAGCGTTTGCTTGAATTCTCGCCGTACGGCATGCTATCTACAAGCCCAATTCCCGGGATCGAGACCAATGATCAGCCAATGTTTCGGTGGGCCATCCGCTCATGTCGAGCAAATTGCAAATCGAACGATACCGGCTGGAAAGCAAACACCAGACAGAACGAAACTCGAAAGCAGTATGGATGCCAAAATCTGGCTCGCTGGCCATTCAGGCAACAGGGTGGACACCAACAATAAAGCAGCGCATAGTGGTAAGAAGAGGACTGCCAAGCCGAGAAGTTACTGCCTTAAGCTCGAGCGCACCAAAACTTGGTCTCAGCTGCCAACAATGAAATTCAGAACGGATAAAGTAACACCTCAACAAGGAAGGTTTCGTTGACTTATTTCATTTTTGCAGAGGTATCTAATCTACAGCAAGAAAAGTTCATTCGTAAAAGCAATTCGTGTTTTTTGCCCATTCGCGGATGTGATGCAATTCCTCTGAAGACTCCCCATTTCCACTTCTATTCCGTTATGCATCCGTCCGTTTAGGAATCGTGTATTCGTGTTCGCATTCGTAAAGTTCGTAAAATAAAACGAAAAATTGACTCATACAACGTAGGGTCTTTGCAGGGAGACAATGGGCTGGGGAAGCGCAGCGGAAGGCGTTGCAATTTCCCATAAAATGAATCGAATTGAGATAATGACAAAGTCGTAGCAGTATGTCGAAAGTATCAGCAAGTGACGTCCTTCGCAAACCGCGATGACCAATTGGCCATTTCGACAATTGTTGGTGCATCAATCTCTGGAAAGAGGGTTCTGTGGCTTCTCGCCCGGTGGTGTCAAGAGGGAGGGGGGGACGACCTTAGACATCGGCGTGGCTGGCTCAGCTGGAGTACCAAGTCCTGACAAGGGGCTGATGAATCCGCTTGGTGGAACGGGAATGCGGATATCTTCAGGGGAGCCGGGGATCATGTCGATGTGGACGTCTGGGATCTTGATGCGCTTTGCCTCGTTCTGGTATGAGGCTGGGATGATCTGACACCATGTTAGAGCCGGATGGTCAAATTTTAGATCACTGGGTTAGATTATCAACTCACTTCGATAATCTCGTTGCGTGGGAACTTCAACTTGGGAATATTCATAGCATCGCAGGCCATGAGGTAGCCATAGAGAACTCGAAGGACGGATTCATGAGCGATGATAAGGAGGTCATTGTGCTCCCGTTCCAGTTCAAGGATAATAGGCTCAAGACGAACAGCAAGGTCGTGGTATGACTAGAAGACCATCAGTAAGAGCCGATTCTTTGAAGGCTTTTGGAAATGCTTACCTCAGCACGTGGGTAGCGGTGGTGATATGGGTCCAACTCATGCCTTTCAACCTCATCAGGGTAGAGCCGACGCATTGCAGTTTCAGACAGCTTCTCGCAGACACCTGGATTAAGTTGGCTCATCTGCGATCGTTGACGAACTCTGTAACCGATATCCTTGAGGTAATCAGCGGTCTCGACAGTGCGCTTTCTGGTTGAGGTCCAAACGGTGAGCAGCTTGAGAGGTGCAGGGGAACCACCAGCAGCAATGATTGCGGCTCTCTCTGCCTCACGGTGGGCAAGCAAAGTGTCAGCCATCTTCTTTGCATAGGCTCTACCTTCGTCACCAAGGGGTGCATCTGCCTTGAACGAGTCCTCTTGGCTGGATGTTCCGGCTCGAGCAAAGAAGGTTACGCGGGACTTGATGTGGAGATTCATGAGATAGAACACGATACGGGTCGACAGATATCCAAACGATACGTTGTTGTAGTCGAGTCTCTCCCCAGCGTTGATCATCTTGACGTAGTTGAGGTCGGGCTCGTTCATGGTCTCAAAGTGAGGGATCTTCATGTCAATTCTCTTAAGGTAAAGCTTGGCAGCCTCGTCTGGATCCATTCCGACGAACTGCGACCAGTTAGTCGTATCCCGCGGAATTTCATATGTCCTCCTTACGTCTGGCGACGAGATCTTAACACTACGTGCATTCTCCTCGAGGATGTTTTGGTCAGTGACGTAGGATTCCAGGAAGAGAGTCTGGAGTGTCGTCAGCATTAGCAAGATCACGAGATCGAGAAGACCATAACATACCTGAACATCGTGCTTCTGAAATTCTTTTGCAAGCGATCTCCGGCCACTAGCAAGAGGATTGACGGCGTCATAAATAGCAACCTGACCATTCTCATGATTGAGCCATGCATAGATATCTTCTCTGCACTTCTTTAGGATCTTTTGACGGAGCATCACGGAGGTTGCTGATGCATTAATAAAGAAATAATCCTCTGGAACTTCCATATCAGGTCCCATGGTTGCTCGACGGTAATCACCCAAGTGGAAGACCCTAGTCTTTACACCGAGCCTGAGAATGTTAGTCTGGCGATTTAGGGATTTGGGAGGGAATCACGTACCATTGGAGATATCGAGATAGGGAGACAGAGATGTGTCTGAAAGATCGGATTAGCACTTCCTGCAATGGCATGCTTGACGCTTTGACTTACGTCTTTCCACGAGCTGGCAGGCCGACAAGGACGATGGCGATTCTTCCGGAGTGGAAGAGTCTGCCCGACATCGTACTATAAAGCTGTGCCGGAGCCATTGGAGAGGCCTTCTCGTCGGGGACATCATGAACTCCATCGATGAACGTAGAAGATCTCCTACGGTAACGTGGCGAGTTCGCCGCGATCTCAGCAGTACTGGACTCAAGCAGGTCAGCATCACGCCTCTCGTACTCCGCCCACTCCTCGTCGAGACTCTCGTGCAACTCGGGCCTCGGTTCGATGGGAGCCACTTGGAGCGTCGTCATGGCTTGGATGTTCGAGGTAGTACTCAATTTGCAAAAACAGAATGGTGATCAGGAACAAAACTACTATCAGGACGACGACGAGAACCACCCACTCAGGATAGACCATTCTCTAAGACGTTTCTCGCTGAAATTTGCAATCTTGAAGGATTGTGGTGTATGAGGAAAGAAGGACTGTGGTGCAGGAGGAAAAAAGGGATTGGGTGATGAAAGAGCACTCACAGGAGAGTATCCATAGCGAACAAATTTTGTATGGTGACCTATCAACACACCCAAGCGGCAGAAATGGCACTAGTCCAATCGAGGATGACCCGCTATAATCTCTTTCACTCAGAAATGTCTTTATACTCTTTCGAAATTGCAATAGAAACCGCCGCTGTGAAGGTTAAGAGTGATCTAATGCCGAGGCAGAACACAGAGCAGGGGTAGAGCAGGCTCTGGGATCTGCTCTACCTCTTTAATTGCGATTGAGGAAGACTCTTTGATGTTTGGTAAGCTCCCTTACAGAGTTCAAAGCCAGAACACTTCTTCGTCGTGAGATTGGAGTCTGATATCTTGTGATGTCTAGGGGAGAATCTCAGGTCCACATTTGAGTTCTTTTGATAGCAAGGGTCTAGTTAACTGGGTTCGCCAAGCTGCCAATCGGCGGTTGAATGTACTGCTCCGGGTTTTGGTTTCCGCCTGGCGCAGATTACTTTCTGCCTGAGAACAGCTCCTGTTGGAAAAAAGTTCACAAGACCAAGGCGTATCGAGTTCAGGTGCATCTGCGTGTCTCCTTTCAACCACCCACGAATCCTTTCGCCTGGTTTTGCATCAACATCCTCCTTCTCAGACACCTCCATTTCTTCAATTCGTCCCGGCTACAAGGAGTCTCGCCATAGACATGTCGTCACAAGAGCTGGAGAAGGATTTGCCATTGGGTTTCCTCTTCAACAACTCGGTCGTTGCAGCGCTGGCGGATACATACACATCCTTCTCGGAGCGGAGGGCAGCCTTGGGACTATCAAACCCAGGGACAGTCGAGAACATTGCGCGGGAGGTCCAGCGTGATGTATTCCTGAACAACTACACCTTCCAGGGCCTGCGGGCGGACCTCACCAAGGCATTCAGCATCTCCCCGTTATTCCAAGTTTCTCATGCATTTGCCATGGGTTCACAAGGGCTTCCGCCTTATACCTTTGCTGCACTGTTTGGCACAAACAAGGTTAGTTGCAACTATGCCAAGCTCCCTCATGGCCAGCCTGCAAGGCCTTCAATGCGCGCATCTTCTAATTTGCTTTACCCAGATCTTCATGCAAGGAAACATCGACAATGAAGGACAGCTGTCCACCAGATTCAACTACAGATGGTCTCCATCTCTTGTCACGAAGACCCAGATTCAGATCGCACCTGGTCCTAACCAAGCAATGGTACAATTTGACAACGAATACACTGGAAACGATTTCACAGCCTCATTGAAGACTCTCAACCCTTCTTTGATCGATGGCGGTCTTACTGGTATCTTTATTGGCAGCTACCTACAATCCGTTACTCCAAGTTTGGCACTGGGTCTGGAAGCTATCTGGCAACGCGCAGCTTTGAACCAAGGTCCAGAGACGGCTATTTCGTACTGTGCAAAATATAAGGGGAGTGACTGGATTGCTAGTGCTCAATTGGCTGCCGGAGGAGCAATTAGCACGTCATACTGGCGAAGATTGACAGATAAGGTGGAAGCTGGAGTTGACCTGAACTTGCAATTTGCCGGCCTATCAGGATCTGGCGGGTTGATGGGAGGGCCTGTGAGGAAGGAGGGTGTCACGACTGTTGGTGCCAAGTACGACTTCCGAATGTCTACTTTCAGAGCACAGGTGGATTCGACGGGTAAATTAAGCTGCTTGCTTGAGAAGAGAGTGGCTCCTCCAGTTCAGTTGACTTTTGCTGCTGATATGGACCACTTCAAGGTTCGTGGCTTTTATCCCAAAATTGAAGTCATGCTAATATCACCCCAGCAACAAGCAAAGATCGGACTCGCTGTCTCCATTGAAGCAGGCAGTGAAGAGCTCCAAGAACAACAAGAGTTGGCAGGTGGCGCAGCTCCAGCGCAGATCCCCTTCTAATTGACTCGACACCAAAACCCACCCCTCCGCTCGATGTAATCGATATTTAATGCCATGACCTGAGTGCCAGTGCCGGGCTGCTCTCTAACATATCGAATGTCACAAAATCCTCTATTTCGACCCACAACTGTCTTACTACAAACACACTCGGACACACCATGCTGCAGCCTCACTGGTGTTACACGTGCGCTTTCGCCCACCTTTTCATTCAATCCTGGATGGGCCTATTCTGCATATTTGATCACGGTGGGAAGATGTGACGATCATAGATTTTTCCTTTCTGTCTTGGAACGGTGTTGCGAGCATCTCTGGGTGGTGATCAAGTGTATTGGGCCCAGAGCAATGGTCTGTGGTATGAGAGGGGACGAATCTGTATTATAGTGGGTTTTGTGCGGGCAGGCAGGTTAGGCATAAAATGCTGCTGTAGATACCTGATGGTGTACAAAAGAAAGGATATGTTGCATGAATATTTGGTCTGCTTGTGCTTCTGCAATTATCTAGTGATTTGGTTGAAGCCTGAACGACTGCCCGGGCCTTCGCTCTTTCTAACTTCTCGCTTGCGTATTCCTGTGCTCTGCACAAGGACGTCAACGTCAATTCAGGAAACCGCTCCACGTTTGGAGTAATTTCTAATGCTTTGAAAGTGGAAGAATCAATCATCCAGTCCGTCAATACTTTTTTTTAATTTACGCTAGTAGTCAAATTTTTGCCAAATAATCCTCCAACTAGATAGGCCTCACGGCTTTAGTCTTGCTCCGAATGTTGAGGAGAGAAATTCTTGCTTGGTATTTCGGGGAGGGGGTTAGGTTTGCAATTAGATTTCCTATTGGGGAAGTAAGATAGGACTGGCTTTCCCGTTTTATGAGGAGTAGTTCTATCTCGGGTGCTTATCTCAAATAAGAAGAATCTGATAACTTTTCCCTTGTCGGCACGTTGCTGACGCCGACATCATTGATTCCACTCCGATCAACTCACTACACTCCCTCGTCGGCCATGTCCAAGCCATCGTTAGGAGGTCCTTGGGGCGTACCTTCGTTCACAGTCGAGGTCACTTCACTCGGTCGTGCATCTCTCTGCATCACCCAACCAAGCCTAGGTCACAGCCTTGCTCTGACGGCATATGTCTATTTCTGCAAGTATGCCTCCTTATTTCCTTCATTGCCTCGAGATGATCCTGACTCTTAGTAGACCTCTCACCTCACGAATACGAAAACACCAATCTCATGCGCAAAAAACCGTGGACCTCCTTCATCGAGGGGGAGAAACCCAACTGTGAGCCCTCCCTCCACTTTCGTTCTTATCTTCGGCCGCTTGACTACAACTCCGAAACTACATTTCTTTTGGTCGTCTCTTCCCTATCCCCCTTTCCATTAAGCGAGGTTGCTTTGACTTGTTGCTTTGAATTCAGATCTACCAGTTTGATTTTTTTTTCAGGGGTCAAGAGTTACAGAAAACTTGAATCGTGAGAATGATATGAGTAGACTGTTGTTTCCTTCCATCACGCTCGTCTTGTTCTACACAACAGTTCGAAGAAAGCACTTCGGCAAGAGCAACACGGAACCAGGTTGAACAAACATAGGATGAAGATTTACGGAGTATAGCCAGACTCAAGCGCGAGATACCAACACAACATTTCTCGAGCTGTAAACTGATATTCCGTTTGCGTGAAAGCATTATTCATATTTCTCTCTTGCAAACTTTCGGTTATCGACTTTCGTAGATCGTCTTCAGAGAAAGGTGCCGCGAAAGAGCAGTGAGGAGAAGAGAGCAGAGACAGAAGGACGAGTATGAGTAGTACCCTCACCCCTTCTATCGCCACTTGAGCCAGAAGAGCCTTTCAACGACCTGTCCAGGAACTCGGTCTTCACTTGACGACCTCGGACCAAAAGGCCATCCCGAGTCGAGGATCTTTACTCGCCCTTTCAACCCGCACCCATACAGCGTAGCTCTCTCAGGTCTCTCTCTGGTCCACACAAACCCACACTCCTCTTGCCACCCTTCCCACATGATGCATCTGCCCTTGACTCCTCTGTGACCCTCACCCCTCCAGCCCCGCCAACTGAAGAACACAGGAAGGACCCTGACTGACTGACTGACCCTGACTGACTGACTGACCCTGCACCCTCCTCCGGGTGGCTCACCCGCGATCCCCTTCCCCTCTACCGACATGCAGCTCCCAACGCAGCGTTTCCATCCACGAGACCTCTCCCCCACACGTAGGAATCCCAAAGCGGCGTTCACCTCCCGCACAAGCGTCAGGTACGGACACGTAGCGTGTGCGCTATGGCTCTCCCCCAATCCATCGGCTTCCGCACCGGGGAGGGGGAGGGAGCGGGGATGTGCTGATGCAAAAAGGGTTGGAGACGAATGAATGAGAAAGAGAGAGAGTGTGTGGGGAGAGGAAAAGCGTCGTCACTTTTGGGATCGGGATTGGTGGTTGGAGGCGTGGGGGTCCATGGCTCTGGAAGATATATGGACCGAAGCGATTGACTTTACCTTGGAGGCTTGGGTACATGCCGGATAATCTCCCCTTTTAGTCTTTTTTTTTCAAACCCTTTCATTGGCTACGAGTGAGAGCGGAGAACACACTCCGGCGAGGTAGAGGTTTTATAGAGCTGGTTTTAGGCATGTCGTTGTCGATGAACCATCTGCGCAGATGCGGGAGATTTGTGTTTTCTATGCACGTGACCATCAAAATTCTCATTTTACGTTTTCTTTTGGATTCGAGGGAGAGCAGGGCTGAAACGGGGGAATTGGAATAGGATACGTTTGCACGTGTCAGCGAATTGCACTCGACCAGGTATATAAATAGGCAGCGTGCAGTTGCATCTGCAGGAATCCGCGACAGCCTTAGGGTTGGTCTCTAGTCTTGCGAGGGAAAAGCAATAATGAGCATCAGCCAATCTGGTTCATGTGTTGAATCTATCCATTGATATTATTCCGAGATCCCTTCCCTTTGCGAAATATGAAAAATAGATGAAAGGATATGCAGGCGGGGGAGGGGGTAGGGAAGATCCCGATCAATTTTGATGAGGGAGATGTTTCGATTTAACACTTTTGTTGAAATGTTTATTTATGTGGGTCGGACAAGCTATCGGTTGAGATGGGGAGTGGAGGCATGGGCATGTAGATCTGGGTATGCATGGTGAATGCAAGTCGCTGGATAGGGAGCGATACAGCCGGGAGCAGGCGAGAGCGGGGCTTTTTCCCGGATGCGAAGTCTTTTTATGAGCTGGTGATTGGTTGTGTGGAATAGGAGACGGCGATTGCAAGGGGAGGAAAGACAGGGCGATGGTGAAGGGAGCAGGCGAGGAAAGAGAGGGTGTGTGGGTGGCGAAACGAGTAATGTTAATGTCGTTGAGGCGGACCGAGGGCGTTGATCCGGGCAAGCTTGACGAAGTAGCGTGGCGGAAAATAGAGACTGCGTATATATCTGTCGTGCCCTTCCTGCACTTGGCACGGTCCCGCCAATTGTGTTTCTGATATTGTGGAATTGTGGAATTGTGAGATGGGAGAGGTGGTGTCTTACAGATCGTGGAGCAGGGCTTGGTGTTGTCGGTTCTTGAACTGGGGAGGTGGGCTCGGCGGGGTAGAAATCGGCACCCTGCCAGACCAAGCATGAAGCCATTTTTACCCCTCATTTGAGGTGACGAGGTTCCACACTTTGCCATTGGCTTCGGAGAGCCAGAGCTTGGGTGGGAGGAAGAGCCAGCATTCTGCAGCATGTCGTCACGATGGGATTAATCGCGCGCATAGACGATGATGGGCATCTGGAGTTGGAAAAGAGCTGGCAAAGAGCTGGCTGGGAACCCGGATTGGCCTGGAATTTGACTCAGGCGTGCGCCTCGTGGCTGGGAAGCAAGTTCAGATAAGATCGAGATGCTGGCGAGATGGCAGTGACATGCATGAGGTGATGCCAGCTGCTGTGCCATCAGAGGTTGTGAACAGACAGGATGGCAGGAGTTTTTTTATGATCCTCTGCCTCTGCCTCAGACGCATTGCTATGCTGCAGGCCCGTAACGTGGGCTGATGAGTCTGAACTGCAGCTTGAGCCTTGTTCCTGTAGCTTGCCTGCGAGCCCTAGATGCCCGTGCGAGATATCCTAGATATCCAGATTCCGGCGAAGCTTGAGTGGCTGCAATCGGCTCATGGCGTTTCACTGCAGTTCGTCAGTTAGCACGAGATTGAGGCCTCTTGCATCTGCGTCTGCTGTACAAGGTCAGGGGCAACCTGCTTCCTCGATGCGTGACGAACGGTGCGTTTTGCTTGGTTCCAGCAGATCGCATCGGAGAAGTGTCTCACATCCCGACTTCGGGCTCCTTTGGTGTTCAGCGGCTCTTTCCTGTCGGGTCTGGATCTGGAGGGATCTGGATCGTCAAACTGATATTCAGGATCTCGCCGTGCAGCTGTGCTACAGGTCAGGGGGAATCGCCTGAGGAGTGGGTGTGTGGCTTTTGCTCCCTCGCCGTTTAAAGTTCCTGTCGGGGAAAGTACTCTTCTTCTGGGCACCGGCGTCTGCAACGATTCGTGTTAGTGAAGGCATCTCGGGAGGCTCCAGACAAGGGGAGCGGTCACGAGCTCATTCTGCAGCGCTAATAGTTCAACACAGTAAACGTGTGTGGACTGTGGAGGGGTGGATCGAAATGGATCTGCGAGTGGAGAGCCGAGCAGGCCAGCGTTGACTTGCCCGCGGGCCACCGTCTCCTTTCGAGGCTTCAACCCAGCTCTTTTCTTGAACCCTGCATCATGGCTTGCTGGTGGCTGAACCCGTCATGTCAGCGTTTGAGGCAATGCCAGAAACTCCATGTCATTACTGTATTGTCGGCGCCAGGTTGCACGGCAATAAGCTCACCCCGTGACCGCTTGAGCCGAAGATAGAAAAGGGGGGGGGAGGAAAGGGGTTTTGGTTGGCCGAGTGGCAGACGCAGGAAATCTTCCCAGCTTCCAAGATGGAGTGGGCGCGTTGGCCCTTGGCTTGAGTTGGAGGTTCCCATGCTGCTGGTATGCAAGCCCATTGGCCGGACCGGCGAGTTTGTGTTCTGTTCCGCTTCGCACATGAAGCTCCAAGGACCAAAGACCGACGAGCATTTGTTCCGGCTGGGAATGGACGGCAGCGGCTCTCACACGTCTGTGCTTGATCACCAGAGCAAAGCTGGAACGATGAGACAGCCAGCTGCGGCGCTTGGCGAGCAGGGGCAGCAGGGGCAGCAGGGGCAGCAGGGCAGCAGGGCAGCAGGGGCAGCAAGAGAGTAGAGACAGAGAGAGCAAAGAGCAGCCAACGCAGGAGCAGAGTTTACGAAGCACGGCTGCACGGAGTACCAGGAATACCAGTACAGTACTGTATGAACATGAACTGGTCCCAGTGTCCCACTCTACACCACTCCCCACCACTCCCCAGGCCGCCGCCAGTCCGTCCTCGCGTCATTATTAATAACTCGGCGTATGATTCGTATCCGACAGCTCGAATCGCCAGAATGGCCTGCATGGCCAGCGCGGCGGACCCGGACCTCTCGACCTGGTCCGTGCCTGGGCAAGACAAGCAACCAGCCCAGCCCAGCACCAGCCTGGAAGAAGTACCCAAGGACTGTGCTGGTAAACGGATCCACCGTCCACGAGCCCGTCAAAGATTTCAACCCGAGTGGTGAGCTGATGACAGGCAATCCGCGAGGCAAGGCCCATCCCTCGAACCCGAACCCGGAGCTTCACTTAGAGTACGAGGCTGCGACTGCAACCGCGGCTGCGGCGGCGGCGGCGGCGAAGACGACGACGAATTGGCCTGTGCTCAGGACCGATCGTCACATCCTGAGCCTCTTCTTCACAGCCTTCAGGTCTTCAGGGGCCTACTTCACCTTCCTCTTGGGTCGAGGCGACATCGTGGCTCACGGGAGAGATCTCAATGTCTCAGGCCATTGACTCGAGGCTCGCGACTCGCGACTCGCGACTCGCGGGCAGATGCCAGAAAGGGCTCTGGCAAATGCCAGCAACCAGGTACGCATGAGAAGGGGCACAGCAGCTCGCGATGCTGTAGAGCAGCTTTGATTGCACGCCACGCGTGTAACAGCAACAGGAACCCAGCCGTTGAGTTTCTTATTGATACCGGGTCAGTGGCCAGCGAGAGGTGCAGCTTGGGTGCAATGGGATTTGCTGCGCGACCTCACACAGCTCCTGTACCGTCTGCAGAGAGGTGATATCTTCTTGCTTTAGGTGAGCCTAAACTGCAGAGCATGAGGATACAAAGCTTCCAGACTGCCCTGTTCCGAGTACCAAGTGCACTATCCGAGCAGCAACAACACGGCATTGTGATCTGGTACCAGCAACATCTCGATCCCTCCGGTACACTGATGTAACGCAACATGCTGGATGTATTGGTACAGATGTTGTGCTCGACAGCTTATACTTGCCCTGCCCAACAGTCCCGTACCTGAGTCTCCTTTTGCTGCTTCAAACGCAGGAGGTCCTAGATGCGGAAATCAACTTCAGCTCTTGCAGCTCTTGCAGCTACAGCAACCTAGCAGTTCCAATTGAATTTGAATTACGGTATTTCCAGGGCGATCGCCTCAGCGAAGCTTCTGCGATACGCTCATGCATTTGTGACTGCATCGGGACATGGATGATGCAGTGTTGGCGTATCCAGACTGCCATACCTCTGGATGGCGCGTGCTTGCCAGCATCAGAGGGTCCCATGATCGCAGACTCCCACTATGTTTTGCTCCGCCGCGAGGGCAAAGGCAGAAGCTGTGCATGGTGAGGCAGAGGAAGGGAGCAGTCTAGAAGGACTCACATTATCATTATTGAGTAGAGCAACCGCGGTCTTGCAGTGAGAGTGCATGTCATGCGTGAAACAAAGGAAGCAGGAGCGGGGAGACGTAGCAGCAGACAGCAGACAGCAGACAGCTAGGTGTAGAAGAATTGTGGTCGTGGCCATCGCCATCTCTTGTCTGCTTTCTAGAATATTTCCTACTGCTGCTGCTTCTACTCCTCCTCCTCCTCCTCCTCCTGCTCCCCCGGTCTCCTTTGACCGAAACGCTTTTTCCGGCGCTGCTGCCCCTCCTCCAGGTCAGACTGCATTTGTCAATAAGCAAGCCAGCTAGCCAGCCAGCCAACCAACCACTGCCTGTCGCAGCCCCTCCGCAGCCAATTCAATCCGATTGTTTGGGGCAGGAAAGCCATTGCCGGCACCAGCCAGCAAAACCTAAAAAGCTTCCCTGGCCGTTGCGGTAGATACACGCTTCCACGCTTCACACGCTTCACTCACTGCCTTTGTCAGTTCACCCTCGATTGTTTTGTCTCCACGCCCACTCCTATTGCCACACCTCTGCCTCTGCCCTGTCCTTCTCCTGCTCCCTGACGAGCTGCTCTTCATTGTCGTCACTCCAGCTGCTCTGCTCTGCTCTGCTCTGCTCTGTCTGCTCTTGTCGCCTCCGCCACAGCAGACGCCGAAACACAGTTGCGAGCCCAGTGCTGGCCCGCCGTCTGGTTGCCGTCTGGCTGTACCCCTGTCTACGCCTGCAACCCCAAGAGGATCTTTCCTCACTCATGGTCCCCTGCCTTGCCTCTGCTGCAGGATGAGCAGCGCGCAACGTCAGTCTCCCAACGCTAACTCCACGAAGCGACCAGAGCCCGCCCGCAAGCCAGCCCGCAAGCCAGTGCCCAGCGTTTGCAAGGACCCATCTCGTGGGCTCGTGAGTGATCAGGATACCCACCACTGCCTACAAGCCTGCAAGCCGCAGCCCACCTGCCTCGAACTCCCTACAGCTCCTCTCTCGCCTGACGACGTCTACAGACCAGACAACTACACCTACAACCTACAACCTACACCTGCACATACACCTTTACCGACACCTACTCCTCCTCCTCCCACAGCCAGCACTCCTCCCGCTACGAAACCCTACACCTACACATACGCAACACGCCCTGCACACCTGCAATACAGCCCCCTCCACTGCCCGTTCTGCCTCCCCTCAACGCCGCTCGCTGCCTCTACGGCCCACTACAATTAGACGCAGGCTCTGTCGGTACGCTTGAGGCCAGTGACCCAGGGCCAAACGGTCGTCCAGCTGTCCAACCACCAGCGCCCATTGCCACCCCCAGTCCCACTCCCAGTCCTGCTTAGTCCCCCAACTGCTCAATCTCAAAATTCGAGCGCGTGAGCATAGCCAGTCTTTCGGGCCAAGGAACTTGCACTTTACCTAAACCACTCATTGCTCTGACCTTACTTCATCAAACGACACCTCCACACTCCTACCGCACACCAACATCAACATCGAGGCATCCCGCTCGCTCGCCTCGACAGTCAACATTCCACCGCTGCCGCAGAACCCTCGACTCCACGACCACTCAGCCGGCCACTCCTCAGCCTCCGTCTCACTTCGGACCGCAGAAGCAAACACACACGGTGAATCGGATCTTGGTGGGCTTGCCGTCACGTTACTGCAGTTATTCACAACTGATCGCAGACTCGCTCTCCCTCGTTCCTCAACCTTTAACCCAATTGCCCATCACGGACTTCACGAACACACCAACACCTCCCCTTACAACTCTCCTTGTCTCTAGCCCTCCGCATTCGCGATAGCCAAGGTGTTTTGGACCTCAAGATGTCGCAAAATCGGCCTGCAGCCTTCTCGAGTCTGAGGATGGGAGGTAAGACACCCGGTCAGGTTCTGCGTGCTTGCCACAGATGCTAACCCCTCACCAGAGGTAATCCGCGAGAAGGTCCAAGATGGTGTTACAGGAGAGACTCGAGACATGCAATACACACAATGTAAGATCGTTGGCAACGGAAGCTTCGGTGTTGTCTTTCAGACGAAGCTCTCACCTTCCGGCGAGGATGCCGCCATCAAGCGTGTTTTGCAGGACAAGAGATTCAAGGTGCGCAAAGGACTTGCTTCCGTAGATCGGCCATCGCTGACTGGATTTAGAATCGTGAGCTGCAGATTATGCGCATCGTCCGACACCCAAATATCGTCGAGCTAAAAGCCTTCTACTACTCGAATGGTGAACGAGTGCGTGCCCCACCATCAATTCATAAGAAACATTCACTAATGAGGCTTTGGCAGAAGGATGAAGTCTACCTCAACCTCGTACAAGAGTACGTCCCTGAAACCGTCTACCGGGCATCGAGATATTTCAACAAGATGAAGACAACCATGCCAATTCTCGAAGTCAAACTATACATCTACCAACTCTTCCGTGCCCTCGCATATATCCACTCCCAAGGCATCTGCCATCGCGACATCAAGCCACAAAATCTTCTGTTGGATCCCAGCACTGGCGTTCTGAAGCTCTGTGATTTCGGAAGCGCAAAGATATTGGTAGAAAATGAGCCAAACGTCTCGTATATCTGTTCCCGTTACTACAGAGCCCCCGAGTTGATTTTCGGCGCCACCAATTATACAACAAAGATCGGTTAGCTTCCCCGCCGTCGAGGATTTCCTTGTGTATATACTAATTTTAAGATAGATGTCTGGTCAACTGGCTGCGTCATGGCTGAGTTGATGCTTGGTCAACCTCTGTTCCCTGGAGAGTCTGGTATCGATCAACTGGTAGAGATTATCAAAGTTCTGGGTACGCCCACGAGAGACCAAATTCGTACCATGAACCCGAACTACATGGAGCACAAATTCCCGCAGATCAAGCCTCACCCGTTCAACAAGGTCTTCCGCAAGGCTGATACGAACGCCATTGAGTTGATTTCGTGCCTGCTCGAGTACACTCCCACCGAGAGATTGTCGGCCATTGATGCTATGGTTCACCCATTCTTTGATGAGCTGCGAGATCCCTCGACCAGATTTCCTGATTCGCGTCATCCAAATGGCCCAGTCAAGGATCTGCCCACACTCTTTGATTTCTCTCGCCATGGTAAGTTCGCTTTCAAAAATCGCATATTTACTAAACTGACATTTGCCAGAACTGTCGATCGCCCCCCAACTCAACCACCGCTTGGTTCCACAACACATGCGAGCCTCGCTAGGGTCCAGAGGTCTGGATATCGACAACTTTACGCCGATGACGAAGGACGAGATGATGGCGCGGTTAGACTGAAGCTGTTTATGCAAGATGAATGACGAATAAATGCTTTCCTGCCGCTCGACAAATGACTCTACGAGGAGTTGTTTTTGAGCTTCTCGCATCGGAAACCACCTCATCATATACATGGCCCTGGTCTACACATCTGCGGACCGGAATTGATTGTGGAAGTACGGAAAGCTAGGGCGAGACTTGCGGGATATGACCGTTATGCGTTCCTGGTTTGGAAGAATACCCGCGAGATGGAATTTTCGTTCAGACGAGTTTTCAGTTCAGCAACGGCATTCCTCAGTCTCTCATGGCGGAATATCTGTGGATAGGACTCGATCGACTTCGCCATGGAGGTTTCGAGAACTCTTCCCTTCAACCACACTTTGTTTTAGATTTTTTTTTTGCATGACGGAATGGACCTTTGCTTTCGATTCTTCTTGTCCCACTATTTGGCGCGCCCCTTTCAGTAGCGAGCAGACTGGGTGGCTGGACTTCCTCTTTTCTCTCCTCTCTACATCCCAAAGATTCGGGCGTACTTTGTTACATTTGACACGACACGCTTGTGTTCAATGATTGCATCATGGAATGGGTTAATATTCCGTCGAATGGGTTATTGGGGGGGGGAAGGGGGGGGGGACCTATCAAACGCAATCACCTGGGCAAATGGGGGCACGGTCAAAAGATTCCTTTTCGTTTTCTTTTTCTGAGTTTGTGGTCCACCCGAACAGGACCATTAGTGGCTATCAAAAGGGGTTGGCTGGCTTTGAGATCAACAGAAAGATTTTCCATACTTGAGATTGAGACTCAAAAATTGACACTTCCCTCATTTGAGATGAGTTTTCTAACTCGTGGTGTGAAATGTCTTGGCTCACTTTTGATTCTTTAATAAGCAGGGAAATCATCTACAACCCAATGAAACTGACTTCCCTCGCTTTGGCCTACATATCAAAATTCCGTCATAATTCGTCCAGTCAAAACCAGGGCTTGACGACACCAAAAACTCTCTGCTTGAAATAGAAACTTTAGACATCTTGAGCAAACCTTGCAAAAAAACCGCTTACGTCATCTGCCCCTGTCAAAATTGCAGCCTCGCAATTCTGGCGCCAAGTCCAGACGCGCATCGACACCTTGACAATTTAGAACTACTTCCAAGGCCGAGACACCACGTCCAGCTCGACAACAAACCCTGCCAGACGATGGCGGACTATGATAACAGACCACGGGGAGGCAGAGGCGGGTACGGGAATAATAGGAAGCGGCGGTACCGAGGTATGTTCTGTTTACTTGCTTTCCCTCCTTTTGCCAGCCCTACTTTCATCCATCCTTAAGATGGCTGGCTGGCTGGCTGGCTGGCTGGCTGGCTGGCTTCATTGAGGGTGGAGATGGAGGATGGAAGGAAACACATAAATGAAGAAATGGAGCTGACGGGTGTTGTTGCGCCAAAAGATGAAGACGACTACGACCGCCGGCCGCAACGGCGCCGCTACGAAGAGCCCCTCTCGTCCAAGATCCGCAAGCAGTTCCTCGCGCTGGCCGAATCGCCGCTCAAGCGCGTCGAGGACGAGATCTGCTTCCTCGCCAAGACGATCGTCGATAATTGGGAGGAGGCGGAGGTCAAGGAGGGCTTCTTTGAGGTGGTGGAGTGCATGGTGAGGGAGCAGAGCTTCAAGGTGCCGTTCGTGGCTGCGGTGGTGTTGTGCATTAATGGGATGAAAGGGGAGGTGGTGAAGGAGGTGGTAGAGCGGATGGGGAGCCGGCTGAACGACGGCATTGAGAGGGGTGAGTGGAGGGATGTCAAGTTGTGCCTGAAGTTTTTGGGGGGCTTGCAGGGCGTTCTGGAGGGAGAGGGGGTGTGGATTGTTTTGCAGGATTTGTTGACGAAGGCGGTCGATTTGCAGACCGAGAATAATGAGGAGGTGAGTTTTCCGTGTGCTGCTTGCGAGATTTGCGGGGTACGAAGCTGATGGGAGTAGACTATTGGTCCCGAGCTGGTCAAGATCATTCTGTTTACGATCCCGTATATCATGGCTTCGTCAGCAACCGACAGCCAGGAGAGAGCAACAGGCATGATCGAGAACACGGATATCATTGCCAGCGAGCCGCATGTGTTGCAGGCGCTGGTTGATCCATATCCTGGTAACGGCAAGGAGGAAGCCACGACGCCGAGTGGAGTTCTCATGTTACTGCAGAAGCAACTGCAGAATGAAGCTGCTACGGGATGGGAGCTTGCTTGTCTTCCGAGACCCTGGAGATTCCTACTCGAGACATTCGGAGACGAACCCCCGAATCTGGGACCAAAGCATTTTCTTCCTATCATCAACATCCCTGAAGACGCCAGTGCCGGCCCGAGGCCGCTGTTCCCTGAGCTGTACTTCTCGGTTTATGCGAACCAAGATGTTGAGACTGTGCCGCCGACTACGGATATTGCGTCCTGTCTTTTGAGGGATGCGGTTATTGATACTATCAATATCCTTGATTTCAACAGGACGGCTACTGCGAGATTTCTGATCGATATCGATTGCTATTTCTCGCCGGGTACTTTTGTTAAGAGAGCCACTCCTTTTGATAGGCTGCGGGATATTGAGGGTGATAGGTCGACTTGGAAGCCGGAAGATGTGGCTGTTGATGCTGTCTTCTCGCAACTCTTCCAACTTCCTTTCCCGGAGCACAAGTTGGTCTATTACCACTCCGTCCTCACAGAAGCGTGCAAGATTGCTCCAGCAGCCATCGCACCCAGTCTCGGAAGAGCAATCCGATACCTCTACCGCAGCGTCGATTCCATGGATCTTGAGCTGAGCTACAGGTTCATGGACTGGTTTGCTCATCATTTGAGTAACTTTGGCTTTACGTGGAAGTGGACTGAATGGATTGACGACGTGGAGCTTCCGTCTTTGGATCCGAAGAAGGCTTTTATTCAGGGTTCGCTGGACAAGGAGATCCGGTTGAGCTTTGCGCAGAGGATTAAGGGGACTTTGCCTGCGCCGTATCAGCAACTCATCACGGAGGAGAAGGAGAAGGATACACCTGATTTCAAGTACACCAACGATGGTGAGTCTGGGTTTTGAATTTGCTATGATTCTTGCTAATAGGATGTTAGATACCCCCTTTTCCAAAGAAGGCCAAGAAATCCTCGCCCTGCTCCGCAAAAAGTCCCCAGAAGACGCAATCCAGCCCGTCATCGACAGGATCCACGCCCAAGCCCTCGACATCTCTCTCCCCGACCCCCTCGTCCTATCCACCGACGCCTACGTGACAGCAATCTGCTACATCGGCTCCAAGTCCCTCTCCCACGTCCTCTCCTGCATCGAGCGCTGCAAAGAGCGTCTCCTAACCCTTGGCCCGCAATCCCCTAACGCCCGGAAACAGATCATCGAGTCTGTAATGGAGTACTGGAAGGACCAGCCGGGCATCGGCGTCAACATCGTGGACAAGCTGCTTAATTACACGATCCTGAGTCCGGCGAGCGTGGTGGAGTGGGCGTTGGGGAAGCAGGGGAAGAGGCTCGGTGAGGCGTTTGTGTACGAGATGGTTTCTGCTACTGTTGGTAAAGTCACGGGGAGAGTGAGACAGGTTGTCAGGGCGACGAAAGCGCCTGGCTTGACTTCCGAACAGCGGAAGCTGTTGGAGGGATCCGCGGAGAGCGAGAGGAGAAGTATGAGGGAGTTGTTCCGCTTGATGGAGGATCTGCTCGTGGGTTGGGCGAGCGGGTCAAAGGATCAGGTGCTAGAGAGTGGTGATGGGGAGAGCGAGGGCGAGAAGATGGTTCGGCAGTGGGGAGAGCGGTGGCTGAGGGTTTTCAGGCGGAAGTTTGCGGTCGAGGAGGCATGGGGCTTGGAGGTGGCGAAGCAGAGGGTTGAGGATGTTCTGGCAGTCCCGGAGGCGAATGGCGGGAATGGGGTGGTTGAGATGGTGGAGTAGAGGCGATGCATTTGAACGGGGAGTGCTTATGGGTGGGAGAAAAGAGTGAGATAGATGCGCCAGGAGCGGGCCTTTGTTGTATTATTCTTGTTGACTGTACACTACTCGGCGCTGCGGCTGCACTCATAAAAGCATTTCCTGGTACCTTCATACAACTTCCTTCCTCCACATTTTCTTAGAGATGCTTGCCATCTGGTATTCTCTTCATCCATGCTGTGAAGGTGTTACTTCGAGGGCTTTGGTCCAGACAAGCAATCAAAGCCAACTCACCCGTAAACGAGCCCCTGAACGCCAACAATGCCCAGACGCCAAGCTTTTCGTTTCCTCCCAATGTTCCTCAGATTTGATATCTCTCATCCCCAAATCTCTCCTCAACTGCCTCTTCCTTTTCTGACATAGAAATCTTCTTGGATCCTTGCCTATTCCTTCACCTCCTTCCATAACCCGGCGGTCCCTGTCCCTGCCCCTGCTGCGGTGGGAACCCAGGAGGGCCCATCCCAAAGCCCGGCGGCGGCATCGGCTGTCCCGCAGGCGCTCCAAACCCAGGCGGCATCCCTCCTGGCTGTTGGAACCCCGGCGGCGGCGCAAAGCCCGGGGGGTGGAAGTCTTGCGGGCCTCCGTACCCTGCCTGGCTCGGCGGCGGGCGTTGCGGTAGTCCTGAGGGCGGGGGAGGCAAGGGGGCGTTGACCCGCTGCTGCTGTTGCTGTTGTTGCGGTGGCGGAACGCCGTTGTAGTTTCCTGGTGGTGGGCCCCGGCTGCCGAATCCAGGGGGGAGAGAAGGAGGCGGTCCGGCCATGGGGTTTGTCGGTATGCCGCCCATGGGCATGGACATGTCGATCATTGATGCTGGTCCTGCGGGGACATTCCCATTCAATAGCAGTTGTGCAGGCATCTGCTGCGCCTCAGGAAGAATGTTATGTTTCTTCGCCTGGCTTGCAAGCATACGCTCCGCTTCATCGCCGTGCCGCTCTCCCTTCCCATCTTTCTTGTACGCGTATTGCACGGACACGTCTTTATTCATGAGGTACTGCCCGTTCATGTTCGCGATCGCGTCGTCGGAGGCTTCGAATGTGCTATAGGAGACAAAGCCGTAGCCTTTGCTGAGCCCGGATTCATCCCGTGCGATTTTGGGGGGCGATTGGAGGGCGCCGAAGCGCGAGAAGGTGTCGTAGAGGGTTTTTTCGTCGATGAGGGGGTCAAGGTTGCCTATGAAGAGCTCGGCGCCTACTTCAACGGGTTTTTGCTTATCTGCTGATGCCTGTTTGCTCATTAGCTTTTTTCCCTTCTATGACAGGGTTGGGAAGAGGTGGGAAGGGGAAGTTTAGGGAGGAAATTACCTTATTAACTCGAATGGGCTTTCCGTATAACCGCACCTGGTTCATGATCCGCGCAGCGTACTCTGCATCCTCTTCGCTGATGAACTCTACAAAGCCATACCCTTGGTGCGTCTGCGTTACTCGGTCTTTGGGGAGGTGTACATTGACGATTCGTCCGGCTTGGAGCATGAGCTCCCAGATTAAGCTGTCTGTAACTCGCTCGTCGATATTGCCTATGTAGACGGTGGCCTCCTTGTCTTGCTCCCTATTTACATTATTAGGACTATGAATGTAATAAGAAGAGGGGAACTTACCAATGCCTAGCTCCTGACATCTTGGCGGTTCTATTGAGAATTTTGGGAGTGGGGAGCTTGAAGGACGTTGTCGCGAGGCGCGTGAAGCTCTTTTCCGAAAAATCGGGCGCTAGGCTTGAAGGGGTAATTGGCGATTGATGTTCGACTTTTTTTTAAGGCGATAACGAGGTCAAGACAACGAGCGACGAAGGGTCACAACAAGCTTGTACGTATTGCCTACAGAGTATCTTGGGTCAGGAGCCTTGATAGCTGATCGGATTTCAGCTTCAAATCACAACAACCGCCACGATGCAACTCTCAGAAGAGTCCAAGGTCCGCAGTCTTCAGCCTCCATTCTCCATGTAGGGAGCTGTACTGAGTGTATACAGGAGCGCATTGGAAAGATCATTGATATCTCTCGTGTTGCTATCCATTAGTATGTTCTTCTCCCTCTGATACCCAGTCAAAGCTTCTGCTAACCTCCTACCAGCGGCTACCTTCCCCTGATTCTCTACCTTGGTATGGCAGTCCACAATTCAGCGCAAGGGCATGTCTAACAGAAGCAGGCTATACTCGCAGCGAGCCCCGCCCTTCTTTCATCAGGTACATATTGCTTATGCTACCATGGTCATAGCTGGAGGACTAATAATTGGTGGCAGACTCTTCTCTCCGCTGGCATAAGCTTTCGAACATAGACGATATGGTTTCTTTTACAAGCCAGGGATGGAAAATCTTTGAGGAAATTTGGATTTGCTATGGATCAGAAGGCAGAGGACAGCATTGTAGCATAGGGGGCGTTTTGTGAGATGCTTGGGGGTCTTAGGGACGGTTCGATGGAATGGCTTGGGAAACCAAGAACATAATTGTACAAATACAAAGCGCAAACCAGCGCAATCACCACTTGTAAATCCTCCCCGTCTTCTAGAAACCTGAATCGTTTGTCTTGTCCTGCTGTGGACTGAAGTCGGAATGAAGCTCCAATCCAAGCCTCGGTAAATCCCAGAAATATTTATCTCGAGCTTCAACGTCATCCAAGCTTTCAAGCTTCACAACATGATAAAGCCAATGCTTCCTTCATGAACGACAACCATGCGCGCCTCTCCCCCGCGCTGGTCGAGACCATTGCCGGCCTCGCAGCTGGCACAACCTCCACACTTGCCGTCCATCCGCTCGATGTGATTAAAACCAGACTTCAAAGTAAGCCCCCTTAATCATCTTCTCCGCAGTTACTAACATGCCCAGTCCAACGCAACACCTCCTCTTCTCCCGTCAACGCCTTGGGAATCCTCAAATCCCTTCTGAAGAATGAGCGACCAATTCAGAGCTTGTATCGTGGCCTGACGCCCAATCTCGTCGGCAATGCAAGCAGCTGGGCCATCTTCTTCTACTTCAAATCCATCATCGAATCCCAGCTCCTCCTCTTCCACAACCGCGCGCACCCCAGCACTTTCCTCACCCATGACGGCTCAACGGCAGCAAGCCGCAACGAGCTCTCACCCGCAGACTACTTCCTGGCGTCCGGCATATCAGGGACTTTGATCACGATGTCCACGAACCCGATATGGGTGCTCAAGACCAGGATGCTGAGCTCGGATAAAGGGAGTGAAGGCGCTTATGAAAGTATGTGGCATGGTGCTAGACAAATTTTCAGGAATGAGGGCTTGAGGGGCTTTTATCGTGGCGCGGGGGTCAGTCTTCTAGGGAATAGTCACGGAGCTGTGCAGTTTGCTGTCTATGAGCCGCTGAAGAATGTTTGGAGGAGATATTTGGCGAGGGAGCATAATGAGGTGGAGGGTAGGACTGGAGAGCATGAGAAGCTGGGAAATACGGCGACCTTGGTGATTTCAGGTTCGGCGAAGGTCGTTGCCGGGACCGTCACGTACCCATATCAAGTTATTCGGAGTCGATTGCAGACGTACCATTCGGAAGTCAGATTTGGGAAGGGAATACGGGGCGTTGCGAGCAAGATCTTGAATGAGGAGGGGTGGAGGCGATTCTACCGCGGGCTGGGGACGAACATTGTCAGGGTGTTGCCAGCGACTTGGGTTACGTTCTTGGTATATGAGAACGTCAGGTACTATGTGCCGCGCCTGGGTTGGTGGAGGTAGCGGCTCTGGAAAGTATTGTGAGGATCAATGGCTGAATCTACACGTCCTCGTTTCCCTCTTGCGATGCTTTTTCTTGCATATTGTGAACTCGACCGATCTCGTTGCCTTGCTTTAATTTACCTCGCGATCGATTTTGGTTGGCGACATCTCTTCGTGATTATCCAAAATATTTTCAGAGAGGAAGAGTCCCTCCTCTTGTCTGATCCTATGCTCCTCGTTGCTTTCAACCTCCTTTGTGCAAGGCAGAGAATAGACCTACAAGAGCAGTCTTAGTTCCGAGCCGGTCATCTCTCTCCCCAAAAAGTTGACAAGGAGTGAAAGGGATATGAGCGAGGGCTAAAAGATATTTTAGCAAGAACCAAAATAGCAAAACTCTAGCGAAGCACCTTGCTTGTGGTGGTTGCTTTAAGGAGCAAAAAAAAGTTTTTGAATGTAGTAAGCGCCCTGAGGCGAAAGCTTTCTGTGAACAAGTTAGCAGTAAGCGAAGAGGGTGGTTCTTATCTGTTGCGTTTTTGGTGACCTATACCCGCTTCCTTGGTGGGTTTTCCCGGATGAAGGGCAGTGTGCGTGAGGTAGACCAGCAGTCCTCACCGCAAGGCCCTCACTAATCAGAGCGAATCGATGATCAGTTTGGGCGGGGGTCCCGCAGGACCCCACACACCGTGGCTTCTCCGTTCACCTTCTCCCCAGTGGCTACCGGGTCTGGGGGTCATATCAAACTCTGCGCCAGACCTACCACTTTTGACCCTCTGACTCTCGGACACGTACGTGTCCTCGCAATCATGACAATTGCGGAGTGGTGGTGTGTGGGAGCGATTTAACGACCCAAGTGGATTTTTTTTTTAGCAAAAATTTCTTATTTAGATATATAAGACTGGCAAGAAAGGGGGGCCCGGCTGTTAAGCGAGGCTGCAAATAGGGGCTGCGATTTCGCAATCACTTCACGGTGACTTGCTCACATGGTCATTCAGCAGATGGTCCGGACCGAGGGTGAGCTTGCTATGCTTGTCTCTTTCTTGCTTTCTTTGCTTATTGAGAAGTTATCTTCAAGTCATTAAGTTGTTACGAACTCGTTCAAGAGTTCTGTTGTATCATCACACCGCGGTAGCTAAGAACCCATTGAAGCTTGATGTTGCTGCTAATAGAACGGCTTGGAGCAAGTCCAAAGACCTCGTGAATGGATCTCTACTTCTACATAAGGCTCCCCAAGGCGTTTTCGTAGGTTCAACAAATTGTTGGAGGCTGGTCTAAATAAATTCGTCTACCACTCATCAAATTCCTTGGACTGATAGTATGGAATGGCTTCAACCATATCTGGGTGTCTCTGGGAGCCATATTTTGTGCTTGGAAGCCATAATATCTTATTCAGGGACCATCTATCATAAGAGTTGAATGAACCCACTGCTTAGCCTTGAGGATGAATTGTCGTTGCTGCCTACGACTAATCCCGCCACGCTATATCATCAAATCATCTCGATGTTTGCTAGATCAAGCTTCAATACCTGTTCATACCTTATTATCTCTCAAGAGTAGACGTCTTTTCTCTTGAGAAATCAAGAGCAAAGCCTTCACGGCGTCGGCAAATATCATCCAAATGCATCAAATGCAGAATACGGCGTTTTTGAACTGAACACGAGAACACACGCATAACTCATCGGGCATCTTATATTGATTATTGTTCAAGCTTTTAAATCTATAGCAAAGTAGGTACCTCCTCTTCAATGCAAAATCTTGAATGTTCCCCGGCCCAACACCGAGGTCTTTTCGAGTCTTTAAGTTCGTCTAAAACTTTATTAATATTATTTTTACTTGGTGGCTCTTCCGCTAAGGGGGTTTGAATCTAATGCAAGCTCCATTTCACAACAGTCTTGCTCTCTGAATTGCTCGTCTTGTGTTCCAGCCGACGCCCTCCTCCATGTACCACCGAAGATTTCTGGGCGTCAAAGTTGCCTACAGTCACGAGGCAAATAGCTTGATTTGCTCGCGCTCTCCCCTTCCTTCAGCTTCAACGTCTCCACCTCATTGGCGCTTGTGAGAGGCGAGAGAGTTGGGCGTCCCGCTCCTCCTTCTCTAACTCGAAAGCCCAAACGCATCAAGCTTGTTCGTTCCTACCTTGATACCGTAGATTCAGCAGCATCTTGGCTAACCACCTTGAGACATGATCTCTCGTGCCTGTTTCGTATATTGCCACTATCTCATTGGACTCTTCGCCATGCATTTGAGGATCTCATATTGACAACCACCTCCACACCTGTTCGGAACACGGCAGCTTCCTAGCCTGCACTCAAGGCAAACCTGATCCTTGAACTCACTCAAAAATGATGTAGAGATCGACAACATGCCTCATGGTTCGTTCCGCTATGTTATGCTTCCCGGTCCCGAGCTTCGTAGTGTCAAGTGCCTTGACTCAAGGCCCACCTACCCCTCAATTCTCGACCCCTCACTGCTAGTGACAGAAGCTCCATTATTCTGTAGGAACCTCACTATTCCCGTCAAAACTAACTTGTCTTTCTTGGCCTCATGCATCTCATCCCAATACTTCGACATGAGTACGTAGAAAAAAGCACAGAATCCGGCAACACGGCAGTTCCGGGGGAAACTCACAAAATGCTTCCCGTCCAGATTCTCTTCCACCACCATTCTCATTGCAGGGACGAGTTTAGTATACTTGGAATCTACGACCCAAACTCCTCAATTCAGGCCAAAAACCCCACGCCTCAAATCCGGTACGATCTCAACCCCTCGCACTCATCTCGCGCTAGCCAGCAAAATATCCCGAAATCCGAGCCTCCTCCCTCCAACATCTCCAATAAAGCAGCATTGAAACCTCACGCATAAAAGACATAATATGCAACAACAACTGCATTGCCTCTAGCAAGAAAGAAAGACCGGCATACAATTTCCCGCTTCTCATCGTTCAAGCAACTCTGTCACGTGTCAATAAAGCCTGGTCAGTGGTCATCAGGGTCCTCCTTATCCACCAGAGGGAAATTTGTGGCAGCCTGCGATAACGGCCTAACAAATAGTCTTAGAATGCACGGCCCTGGTCGGCACAATTCTCTTGCATCCGATTCGCAAGCCCCTCGGGAGCTAGAATTGAGGGGCATCTAGATCGGGGAAGGTAGCCGGGTGGGCGGATCTAGAGACTAGATGATGTTGCTTGAGTCAAGTTGCGTGTGAAGGTAAGTGAGGATACGAAACAGACCGAGAGAATGAGATTCTCTTCGGGGACGAAGAATGGTGATCTTTGATGGCAATTTGAAGGTATCTTCCTGCAGGCTGCAGGTGACATGTTGTTTTGTCAAACCACGATACGCAGGTGCGGTAAGCAGTATGCAGGAGGGGACGGCGATCCTGTCCGTCTCTGGCGCAATTCGTGGAGTGACTTCGGAGGCGATGACGACCTTTCCGAAGGAGTTGAAAGGAGTGGTGGAGTGAAGAGAGCTGCCAAGATGTCCCAATACAGTAACGATTCATTTTGTGTGTCTGAGCCACAATATGCAGGGACCAGCTGCAGCTCCGATCATTGTCTCAGCCACAAGGCACTTTGAAAATCGTATTCATATTGAATGATCGACAGTGCATACCAGTAGGGGGAAAAGGCTTGCTGGATGGCTTTTCCCGTCGACTTTGGAATTTGTCTACTAATTTGTGGTCAAAAGCTTATGCCGTTACGGCGAAAGCACTTGCCATGCCAGAACGGGATTATCGGATATGGGGCGGGATGGAGACCCATGTCTCAAACCTTGCCGGTAGAAAGTTTTGGTGGAGTGAGACTGAGATCAACTTTCGACAGCGCACTGGGTACGAGAGAAAAGGAAAATCGGTTGCGTAGAGTTTCGGGAGAAGGAACTTGGCAGTGCGCGTTGGACCAGCTCAGCAACGGGAAGAGCTCACGGACTCTTCAGGGGGGTGGGAATTGCTCTTCTGGAGAAGGAGCCGGGGCAAAGATCGACCAACCGACTGATACCCGCCAGTGCGGGGACGAGTCTCCGTACCGTTGTTTTGGGATTGCAATTGCTGAGCTGGGGACAACATGGAGATGGAAAGGAAGACTTGCTGCAATTGGCCGTAAGTGGTATTTCTCAAGGACGAGAGACTTGCAATGAATATCAAAGATATTGGCCGTGTAGGGAGGTTAGTCTGGTTTGGGATATGACATGTTGAGCCGCACTCAGGCTTTGAGCAGGGAGAAGCAAGACATACAGTAGATCTGCAAGCCGCATTGAGAAGATCTGTCTCAACACTCGCAATTGTATGCGGAGGCTTCTCCATTGGATGGGGATAGCCCATATCCTTGCCGGCAGACGCCTAAATCGATGGAAAGGGCGGCTCCGTTCTCAGGTCCTAAGCACGGGAGTTGCTTGCGCAGAAAGAGAAAAAAGTTCAATAAAGCGTAATCTGCGGGCTGTAATCCAGTCCCCTGAAATGGGACTCACTGGCTGTGCGTAAGCACTAGAGGATGAGTTATTGATATCCACTAGTGAAGAGTAAGCTTGGTCAATTCCAAGGTCGAAAATCTTTCCGTGCACGTCGTTCATCTTTGACGTTCGAAATTCGCTGGTAGATTTCATGCACTCGTTTGAAGATATTCTGGCAGCCACGCCAATAACAATAACGAGCATGAGTAACGACATCCTGGTTTGGACTTGCAAAGGTTGAGCCAGGAAAGTCTATTATTTGCAGACGGTGATCTTGCAGCTTTCCTGCTGAATATTGAGAGTTAAGTGATCGAACACCTATAAATGGATAATTTGATCCTGCCATGACCACAGATGTTTCGAGGGCAAAGCCGGTCATTTGGCCTCCATCCATCCTGGATGCTGTGAAAGTAGATTTTGAAATTGGAATGCATACTCTCTACCATCTAGGAGCTCTCTCTCGCTCTACATGGTAGCAGTTAAGAAAGAGAACATTTCTCGACAAACGTAACAGGGCTGCAGCAAAATGAAGTCACTCTGAAGGAGTAAGAAGCGTAATTGAAAGTACAATACAGACGGATCGGAATGCTGACGGGAGCCATTTCAGGGACTTTCGTATTCAGGTGAGAAATTTCGCATCAAAAGAAATCTTTGACCCACCGCAGCCACTTGGCTGTCTCAAACTTGCAAAGTAACAAGATGTAAACAACCAGCGTTGGGTCGAACCGGCCTTTCAATGAGCTCCGCAGGAGACCCATATGCCTCTATCAGTATGGTGGAGAAGAGTTCCATGAAATCCCATCCGTTAAAATAACGCTTGAATACACTCGCTGTGAGATTATGATGCATGGATGCTGACCGCTGGAAGGAAAGTCACGAGTGAAGTCCGGTCCGGAGAATTTGTTTTGTCATGGCTGGAAGGCGGTGTGTCTTGAGTCGGTGCTATTTCCAAAGCACGTCACTCCACAACGTTTCGTTTGTACTATCTTGGGTGTCTGGCTTGGAACGTCAACGATGTGGGAACAGAGGGCTGATCAGGTTTGGAATGCTATGGAATTGCAAGGCTGTAGCTTATGAAGTCAACCTGGTTGAGCTTCGCTGTGTCTGATAGCAGGCAGTACTCGTATATAAACGTAACGCTCGGGGTATTCACGCCGATTGGTCAATACGAGCGGTTTAGGAATCGGGGCTAAAAGTGGTGCCCGATTCGCTAATAAAAAGGCCTAATTTTAAAATAATATATAACTTTCTAATAAAATATAAAGGCTAAATTTTAATTAAATAAAAGATATTAATACTTGTAAGAAACTTAGATGAATATTACTTAGATTTAATTCTATTAAAGATTATAAGATTTATATAATTATATATTTTAAAAAACTATTTTATAATTAAAATTATATATAGTTCTAATAAAAGGCTTTAGCTAAAACTACTTAAATAATATTACTAACTAAATAACTTTTAATAGATCCTACTAATAGAATTTTATTAATTTGAAAATATTATAATATTTTCAAAATTCGCTCGTATCCGACCTCGGATTTATGAACCGGAGTTCGCTTAAGTAGGCGACTAAGTAATCGGGCCCCACTTTTAGCCCCGATTCCCAAACATCTCGCATTGACGAACTGGCGTGAACAGGGGCTGCCGGCATCTCGCCAGCGTTAGAGATGATCTTGGGAGACTTTGTAATCAGAACATCTCATTCGAGCCGTGAAACTCGTGGGGACTGTGTTCAACAAACTTCATCACCATCTATCTTGAAGATGTGGTAGTGAACATTGATTGATATGTTTGTGGAGCTGGGTTGAGACGGTAGCAGAAGGAAGAGTAAGCGTGGCGCAGCCAGATCGAGAACAGAAGGCAAGGAAAAAACATGTTCTCTCCAGTAAAGGACATGTACTGCAAGGAAATATCTCTCGAATCATAGGCAGTGAATGGCCTTTAACCCTTTCCCGCCCTAGCTTCCACGTTTCATGCCCTCACTCAAACGTGGCAATTCTCTTTCTGATATTTACCAATTATTTCGGAGAACTAACCACGGAAGCGGGGCGCATGTTTTTCAATCTAATGGCTCGGGGAGGTATGAATTCAACAAACCTTTACTAACGTTCCTCCAGGATCCTAAAAATAAACCAATGCATGGAGAAATAAGGTTCCGCTTAGTGATATCAACAACGAAACATCTCCGCGGCCGTGGCGGGTAGCAAGTCTGAGGAGATACTGAGAAGGATCAAAAGGGGGCAGCGCGGCATTTGGATAGGGAAGCCATCAACAAGACGCAGGAGGCCGGGGGAATAGCGCACCATGTGGAAAGCTGGCTCGATTCGGGGTTGAATCTAAAAAGAGCTGTGGCGCATTTCGTGCCGTCGACATTCTTCCAGAAGGTGAATTATCTCTAGTTGCTTCTTTTTTTTTGGGGGATCTGGATGTCTTTGGATATTGTCGAGGAGTTGTTTGATGACTCTACAAGGTCTCGCTGGAAAGACTAAATCGGACATCGTACGGTGTTTTAAGAGATGAATATGTCTGGACCTCTTCATGATCAGTTGCCTGCAGGGGAGAATGCTGACCCAACCATGTATCGCCAGGTCATTGCCGCTCTCGCTTTTAATCAGGATTTGGGATATTGTCAGGGCTAGTCATGCATGGCTACTGACATTCTCACGAGAAGTGGAAGGTGTTGTCATTAATGGACCGAGTGTTGTTGGTTGGGAAATGGAGCTGACGGCCCAAAGCTGCAAAGGTTGCGAAAGACGACCAGAACCAATTGGAAACCAGATTGATAGCTTGATCGCAAGGGGATCTGACCGGCAGCTCCCTGTGCGCATTTAGGTCTCCTACACTGCCCGCAGGGTGCACAATCTGCCAGTGGCAATATGAAACGTCCTGATGAACGTTTTCGATTTCAAGCTCGGTTCGAGGACCAGTTCGTCTGATTTAGAATGGCCGCAAGCTCCACTCGGAGCTCTTTGCTCCTGGCTTCATATAATAGACTCATTTGCGCTACGAAATATGAGGTCACAACAGAAGGGCGCAGCTCAAATCTTGTGACAAAAACGATGAATATTGAGAATCTCGAACTCTCCGTACAAAATTTAAAGACGACCCTGACCAAAATTTCATGGTAATCGTCAAATTGAGTAACTTCCCGCCTGGAGGAAGAGTTTCGGCGTGATGGTGGAGCGTGAACGTGGACGCATGTTACTCTGTGCATGCAGAGGTTCCGGCAGAGGCTGCATATGATGCTGATGATCAATCGACCCGTCTTGACGCGACGAGAGCTCCGTCAGCCTTGTGTGGCCAGATATGCTCCGGGGGGTGACCGGGCGGTTTTGCTTTTTGAAGTGAGTTCAGGGTCCTTGAGGAGGGGTCAAATGTGGCGTCTAGGGAAATATAAGTGCTTTTGTTTTGTTCCTCACGGGATCCTCAGCTGGGGGGCTGCCCGGGTTCCCTTGCATGTACCGAGTCGAAAGTCGATGCTGCAGACCCATGCAAGATTCAAATGCAAGATTGACATTGGAAACAATCGGCTGCAGCTTTATGCTCCGTTCTCTCTCTGCGCAGAGTCCGGATTCGCTGTGTGGGAGTTTGGAGATCTGGGATCTGGGGTCAAGGTGGTGGATCGACGGCCAGGGTGCCCGTCTCATCCACCCCCCCGTTTTCTCGATTGCGCCGCTCCTTGCGCGAACGTTGCAACCCGCGTCTTTTGGGAATGGGTTTGGTGAGAATCTGACAATTGCCGTCCTGTCTTCGGAGGCTCAGGCTCGGGTGCTACCGTGCTTTGGCGAGTAGCAAGTAGCAGAGTAGTTGCTCGCTGGTGATCGTCTGTGCGGTGATGGATAGGTCTGGGGCCATTGGCGCCGGCCTGCCGCGATTCACGCGATTGTTTGCTTGATTGAGCAGCGCTGTGCTCCAACAGTGGTCCGGTGTGGCTTCTGCCGCTGCTACTGCAAGAAGTTGGTCAGTCAGGACCAGGGAAGTCGGTCGTGGCGGCGGGAGCTGCAGTCGAAAACGCAAATCATTAACATAAGACGCAAAGGGTGCAAGAAATGCGACTACGCTACGTGCGCCGTCGGCGACTCGGCGACCTTCCATTGAATAGCAGAATGGGGGTGGTGCGCGTTGGATGTGATCGATGGGAACACAGTGCTGGCCAGACGTTGGTCAGGAGTGGAATTCAAGTTGGAATCCTCATGCTCTGGCACTCGAGCCTCGAGGTTTTTGGCGGGCAGGGCTGCTGCCATCCACCATCTGTGTGCTCTGCGAAGCCAGGTCCGGGGCATGTCTGCGACTGTCTGCCATGGACGTGAGAAACGCATTGAGCGTGGACGGACGCCACGTTGGAGGTTGCATGAAGAGTTGGCCTGGTTTGGTTGAGCTTCAATATTTGGCATCGAATATATGCAGGTTCCAAGTCACGTGCAGCCATTCCGAGCAGCGGGGCCCTTGCAGCAGCAGCACCAGACCTCCCTCCCTGGCCAACATCGCGGGTCAACCAAATATCAGAACACATGCAGTCAACCTTATTCCCATCCCACCCCAGCGGCGCGCCTCTGTTGCACAGAAGTTCCGAACGCGTACTGCAAATAGCCTTCCTTCTCGATCCCGGCATGTCACTCTCCCCGCCACGGCAGCTCTCAACCACTTCTTCCTGTCGGCCAACCCACACGTGTGACTGCGCTCCCAATCGCCATCGCTCTGCGGACTCTCCAGCATTGCGTCTCTCCACGCCATGCTTTCACTATCGGCCGCCAGCCAATATTCAATAATGGCGACATGTTCTGCCGACTGGGGACGGGCGACTTGGGGCCCGTATGGCGTTGCCCGTGCATATCCTGACCTTGCGAAACGGTTGTTGTCGGCATGGGCGAGTTAATTATATCTTCCTTGAGGGTTGGAAATGACACCGCCATGGTTACGACGGCGCCGACGAGGAGCCGGCGCAAATCCTCGCTACCTTGGACATATTCGGCCTGCAAGCCGGCGGATCTTCGAGCTCGACCAGCGCACTGGGTCGTGCTGACAGGCCTGACAAGGGCTTGACATGGGGCCTACAGCATCTGGGACTTTCCGGGTCCAGGCTGCCGTCAGGGGGTCATGACCAAGGCCTGGCAAGCCCCTCCAAGCGGCCAGACGAGCCTCTCAGCGAGCTGGACGCTTCGCTCAAGGGCTCGGCATGGACATGGGAAGCAGTTTGTGGGGTGTTGAGGGGTGCTTGCTCCCAGGATTCGTGAGAGTTGAGGCCTGCAACCTTTTTACGTTTCTCCCAGCCTATATTTGACCTTTATATGGGTAGTACCACAGCCAGTGCTGAGGTCTCGAGGAATACGGGTTGCAAGAATCTGAATGCAGTACAGTATTGCCACTCTTCTTCATCTGCAGCAACAAGTTGGTGCGGCGTCGAGGCTCGAGACACTGCAATTCGCCCCTGGCTGATCGATTTTCCGGATCTGGAGAAGACTACCGACGGCCGGGGAGTTTCCCACCGAACTTCAGCTCTCCCGCACGACGACATCTCTCCCTGTCCCAATCTGTCGTTTTCTCCACAGTTAACATTTGCTATGATCTCACGCACTTCCCCGAGTGCAATTAGCACCTGAGCTACAGCTGAAATCTTCCTCGATTACTGATCGCAATACCTCTGATTATTCAGCCTTCTGTCTGGCAAGCACGCGCTTCTAAGCTCCACTCCAACTCCTATCTCGCCCACGTTGCCTCCTCCGCTCCGCCAATGCCCCAATGTCTTCTAGGCGTTCTTCAACGACTTGAAACTGCGGAGGATTTACAGAGTTGTGTGACACTTGGTTAATGGGACAAGTTAGCATGTCAACAGTTTGGCGGCGCCTGTGGTGGTGCACCGTGTTACTCTGGAAACATATCTCCGCGCTAGAGTGACACACGGGAATCCTCGCGGCTGCAGCCTTGCTACCGGACACTGATACTGTGCGGAGTAGTGTAGGGTGTTCGCGGGCTGCTGCGTACCCCATTCCACGGGATCCCTCACCTGCTGCCCTCCCTTCCCGTTGTTGGCCTGCATTTAGAACCAATCAATTGCCAACAAGAGGAACATTCGTCTCTGCTTGCATTGATGGGCACATGCTCTGCTTTGGCGAGCTTGACGCACATTGAAGCCTCTTGAACTTCAGAGGCACACGATCTCGCGGCAACGTGCCCCTTAAAATGCCCCTATCTACGCGTCTTCCTGAAGAACGGCCATTATTGGCGAAGTCTGATACTCACGGCCGCGAGTTCTACTGCAACTTTGACAGATTAGCGCATGGACCGGGGGCTGACTCCGCGGAAGCCTCCCTACCGCCTCCCTACCGCCTCGGCGCCTCCACACCCACCGCGAGGCGGAGGCGCAGATTCGTCCCGAGAACACAGTTCAGTCAGATATCAACTTTGGGCCTCCCGAGACACGGGGCCGAGCCGTTCACCAGGTTCCAGCATTCCAGCAGCAATTAACATTTAACTCTGGCGCAGTTCGCGCTGGAAAACGCTCCGACGCAAATTTAAGTTTATTCATGCCCTTGGCCACTGGGGGAAACGATTGGACGACGAGCTGTTGGGCTCCAAGGCGGGCCAGATCCAAGGCCCCTCCTCCGCCGTCGCCATGGCGTTTTCTTCCCCTGCCTTGGTGCTTGGTGTTTTTGCACTCTGCAGACTGCAGACTGCAGACTGCCTCACGCACTCGCTGCTCGTACACGGGGGACGGCAAGCTCCAAGGGAGTCAAGGACTCGTGCCTCGTGCCTCGCCGCCGCCCTTTCCCGACCTAGGGTCCTAGTCTCCCCGTCTCCTAGACTGTGACTTCATGCTTCACCCACCCCCACGCTGCCGGACAACTTCATCCTTCCCGCCTTCTCGCCGGGGGACCGGCTTCAACCACCTCCCATGGGGCCATGAGCAGGTTGGCGACAGGGGGCCCGCATGCAGCGCTGCTTTCCTCCCATCTCAGATCTGTTTGGTGCCTCGCAAGATCCCTGATCCATGCCGCCAATGTCTTTGACCTCTTTTAGCAGATGCTGAGTGCAAATCACTTTAGCGCTCCGCTAGCAATATTCCTCCCCCCAATTTTGTGACTCTGCTGCGAGGCCGCTCCCGTCAGAAGCCCCGAAGGCCCCTGCAAGAGGGGTGCCAGGAAGCAGGTTCGATCGATGCAGCCAATGCACCTTGGATCTACCGAGTCTCGATTTCCGACGTGCGAGGCATTGCAAGTGTCTTCGTGGAGAGGCCCAACTGGCGCCAGTCCTCGGCTCTATTGGTGTTTTCATCATCTACACTGTCTCTCAAATCGATACCGTTCTGACAGACCCCGGTCGGCACACCCTTGTCGTCTTTGGCAACTTCTCCCACTCAGTCCCTTTAGTCTCGTTTTCAATGAAAGTCTTCAATATACTCTGCGTGCCATCTGTTAGGGAGTCTCCTCGCTCAGCAGAGTGCCAGTATGCGAACAGCACAACTTTGTCCAGCAGCCTTGTCTGTTTCATGGCCATGCGTCGATGTCCGTGGCTTGCTATTGGTACAGTCTCAGCCCCAGTCAACGTGGGATGCGGGCCATCACCTTGACTACCGCAGATATGGGGTGGGGGCTGAGGTTGGTTGATCTGGTATATGAATACATCTCGGGAGCCATCTTGTGGGATCTTGGATCAATACCGAACGATTGGCAACCCCTCCATTTTCCATCCCAGTTGCACATCAGCTCAGCCCACAACTTTCATGACCTTATACTAATCAACAAACACCTTTGATCTTCGACTTTGTGAACATACCGCAACATACCGCAACTTGACTGCCTCTACTGCTTCTGGTCATCCACGAGCCTCGTTTTTTTCGGTGGACATTTGCTTTAGTTTTTCTACATCAGCACTTCCTCCACGCCGTTCTTCCCTCGATTGACTTACACGCCGACTTTCAAAAACGACTCTTCCAAAACCACCAACCTCCGGAAGTCTTGCGTCTACGCAAGACAATACCGGCACGCTGGCAGTAACAGCACAGGCACCAGGCCAGGCCTGGGGACGCTGGTCCGAGCAGAATACCCATCAGCAGCCGATCGAGACTTTCTACACGATGGACATCTCCGGCCTCGTTCAATCCTACGATTCGAGAGCGGCTTCTTCTGCAGCTCTCACACGAGCAATCATGGCCCCTCATTACATTCCGGTCCATGGATTCAGCGGAGCACCACCGAACAACATGGTAGTGGCTCATCAACAAATGCAGCAAAACAACCCATTCACCTTCGGTCCGTATAGTGGAGCTAGCCAGAACGGAGTCATTCCAGCTTTTGCGAACAACTACATCCAACAGCGACCTCTGCCTCGTCTGACACAACCTGATACTTCGTACGCTCGCAACACTCGACAAGGCTACATTGAAGAACATCACAGCCAGAGTCCACCGATCAAGTCAGAACCTCAGTGGAACGGCTCAGTCAACTCGCCTTCATTCCCGTCTGCCAACACCAAAACTGTGACTACAACTACCCCCATCACCGGTAGTAACGATGTCAATTTCGGAACGGAAGTTGACACTCTCATGAAAGCTATTCAAGCCAAAACCCAAAGCACAACACCACAGAATCCTTCATCTGCAGACCAGAGTAGACCTGTGGTAGGTGTCTCCCGTACCCCTCCTTACGTGGAGGCTTCTTCTCAAGCCAGAGCATATGGTTCTGGAGACTCGAGTCAATACAAGCTCACGCAGAAGGATGTTCAGGAAGAAGCGAGCCCTAAGGGTGGCAAGAAGCGGTATCAATGTACAATCGAGAATTGCACCAAGAGTTTCTATCAGAAGACGCATCTCGATATCCATGAGCGAGCCCATACCGGAGTCAAGCCATACGTGAGTAGCCTGCTCCGACTTTCCATATTACAATTTGTCCCTAATCCTCTATTTTAGCCATGTAAAGAACCTGGATGTGGTCGCAGCTTCTCCCAGCTTGGAAACCTGAAGGTAAATGCATAATCCAGACTCCCCAGCACGATCTCTACTAACGGAAAACTCTAGACGCACGAACGACGGCACACTGGAGAACGTCCATACCATTGCGAGATCTGCGGGAAGAGATTCGCGCAACGTGGGAACGTTCGCGCCCACAAGATCGTCCACGATCAATCCAAGCCGTACCTCTGTCGTCTCGATGACTGCGGCAAGCAATTTACGCAGCTCGGCAATCTCAAAGTAAGCCTCTACTCTCGAGTCATGTGGTTTTCGTTTCCCCTGAAAGGTTGCTTGTGGTGTACTCCACCAATGTTTCAACTCTTTGAGCCCCTGATTGTCAACCTAGTTGCTTTTCTTCCGTTCCAGTCTCAACCCCTCAACCCAGCCACACTCAGCCCCCGTCAAGCATGAACATGTTCTCCCTCTCCTATCATCTCCTATCTCCACATCTTGACACGATTCGACGAGAAGAGAAAGCTGACGATGTTTCACAAAGTCCCACCAAAACAAATTCCACATCGCCACTATCCGCGCTTTGACGACCAAGTTCGCCTCCATCAAAGACGGAGACATTGTCCATGCAGCCGACAAGGAGCTGTGGGAGTACTTTGCCAACTTGTACAAAAATAGCAACAAGGGGATCAAGGGTCGCGGCAAGGACCGCAAGGTTGGCTCTAACTCCATGGCTTCAAGCTCTGGGATGAGAAATATGTGTTCAAGAGGTGGATACGGCATGGCTGGTGCTGGCAGGGGGAATATGATGGTCTCTGCATCGGTCGGTGCGCATGCTTCTGGAAGAGGAGAAGGTGGACAGTACGAGATGTTCGACGTTGACGAGGAAAGCCAGTCCGGCCACAGCGGAAGCGGTGGTGCGAGTTCAGTCGGCACCTGCTACGACGATGCGCCGTCAGATGGATTTGAAGACGCTGGACGAAGCGGCGACTTGGCGTTTGGAGATAGGATGTACTGATGAGTACATCGTGGTGTCGAGATGAGGGGGGTTGTGGGAAAACAGTACACGACGCCGCCCGAGAGTACAAGGAGAAGAGGTGCGATTTACGACTGTTGATGAGGAATGAGCTACGACGAAGCAAGGCCAGACTTCAGGCTTCTAGGCCAGAGAAGGAACCAGGTGTATTATTATTACGAGGATGAAAACGACAGCAGAAAGAAGAGCAAGTACGGTATATAGACGGCGCGGCGGTGTTGATAGAAGGCTTTGGGATGACACGGCACTCTACGGAACGGATTGGCAAGGGATGGGCAGGATATCGTCGAGGCATTTGTTGTTGCGTGGTGGTGCGGCTGCTTTTTCCATTTCACATCATTGTTCCTTTCGTCATCATTGCGCGCGCACTGCATTATTTTATCATAGCACAGCCATACTCGCTCTTCAGAGATGGACTTAAGTCGACACATGTCGCATTCTGTATTTTCGTTCTCCTTCTCTTTCCTTCTATTTCCTCGCGCTTTGAATTTTTTGTTTATTGGTATGCGACTTTTATTTATGGGAGGAACCTTCTCGAAAGGGTTTTTGATCGAAAGATATCATATTTTGCTGTATCTACCAAACTGAGCACAGGGGCTGACTGGGTTGGGAGTATCACGTGCGCAAAGACTTATATCGCATTTAACCATCTGCGAAGATGATGCATTTTGGAGGTAGCTTGCTGCCTCGTTTTCTGCGTTTTTCTGCATTTGGTTCGGAAAGGAAAGGGGGTCCGGAATTTTGGCACACGCGAGGCAAGTATATTTAGCATCACAAAGCTTTGTGCACATATCACGAGGGGATGAGGAGCTAGCTCAGCTGTTCTAGCAGTATAGTTAGAGAAGAATATATTATTATTCACCACATTGTTCTGTCTGCGAGTCTTAGTGCTAGGAAAGCTTCGTGTTGGTGTTGACTGTTGACTCAAGAACCCCTTACTTGACGTTGCTTGAAGGTATTACGTTTGAGCCAGGGTGGCGAGCGTGGATAGGGGTTACAGGGAGGTGCCGTCGCCTAACTTGACAGGGAGCGACAAGCCCCCCTGCAGGCCCCATGTCAGTGTCGTCTCGTCACAGCCCCAGGGCGAAAATCCCCGTAAGTGTACAAACCCCACAATCCACCCCGGCGGTGCTTATCTGGGCTATCGCCGCAACGCGCTGTCATGGAATTCGATTGCCTGGGCATGGACTCTATCTACGGAATCTCCGACAATCTACAATCAAGCGCGTGGAAAGCGAGGCGCATACCCCTCAATTGACGCCCAACCGAAAACTGTATCTGCTCCGGATCTTGCTCCTCACCGTCGGCTTGCGACGGCGAGCCGGCAAGGGGTCTATCTCACCACCGGCTGCAAAGAGGGTGTGCTGGGCTGCGGGACCTCCACTGGACGGGACACGCAGGCGATTACGGAGTAGATCACGTACGAAGAACTCGGGTCAGGCCGTGGTGCACCGCCTCTGGGGAGAATATCCCGCGTTTCGCTAAATTCTGCCCAGCACAGCTTTCACACCGGTCAGCGAGCGAGCGAACGAGCGATGCAACACGTTCCGTCCGAGCTGCCCTTTCCAGTGTTTTGCCATTCTCGCACAGTAAATCGCGCATTGAGATTCTCTTGTTGCAGAAGCAGCGTTGGACAGCGCTAGGTAATAAGGATTTCCTGATGTGTTTCGACCGCCTGTGGTTGTGTTGAAGGGAGAGGGAAGATACCGATATTGCTGGTCGGTGTGTCCCGGCTTCACCGCTGGAGGCGGATGGCTCTGGATATTCAATCTCGGATCCTGGGGACTGCCGATTCTCGAACCCTTTCAGTTAGCAGGGCCGAAATGGGATGCGATTTGATGGGGTCGGGATCCGCGCTGCTGCAAATGTAGAGTGATGTATTCGGCGTTGTCAAGTGAGCTGGGGGCTACTTTGATTTGATGTCGCTCAGACTGTCGTATTCCGTCCGTGGCAAACCTTTGTCGTGTCCCAGGTCGAATACGGAGGCATGCCAAACTGGATCGCTAGAGAGTATCCCCCGTGTTACACAGAATGCGTGCTCATGTACGCCTGCATGAGGCACTGAAAACTCAATGGGATGGAGGGCGCTTCTATGGTATCTGTTGGTTCGTGGAGGTGCAGGTCGGCGATGTCTTGGTGGTGGTTGTGCAGCAGAGAGTGAGGCGTCAGGTGGGGTGCTTGACACCATCCCTGCGAAGATCAATGCAAGGTTGTTCCTAGTATCACGTGCATGGATGACTCGTGTTTCCTCTGCTCGAGAGCCACATAAGGCTTGCATTGGTTCTCCGGAGCCTCCTCAATTATCGTCGCTTTGACCTGGCTGCCCTGGCGACCCGAGAATATCGTCGAACGGAGCCAGATTTGCGAGATCTGACAGGGGCGGAAGATCGGAATGGGTGGTGGAGGTCGGGAGCTGAGGATGCGCATAATAGGAGTAGCCGCCGTGCGACCGGCAATGCTCTCGTATGGTGTGACGATTTCACAATAATGGGTGGTTCAGCCCCCGTGAAGCGTCGAGACAAAGAGGATATTGTCGTTGGGTTGCAGGGCGTATGAGGCCTCGCCTTCGAGTTCCCAGTCGGCGTCGTTGATGAGCACCAGGATTCCCGGGCGACTGGATGCATACACGAGTTGTCAGTGAGTTCGGTCTGAGGTGTTGTGTTTGCCCATGTTGGAGCTGCGAGCACAGGGTGGGATTTCGAAGGAAACGGTGAATAGGGCAGCAAGCTGGGGGAGGCTTGTTCGCGATGCAGGACTACCCTGGCAAGCTGACGTGCTGCAGATCATTGATGCAGAATGATTGAATGCTTGCTAGAGAAGATGATATGTGGAAGTGACTGATTTGACGAGGAGAGAAATGTTGAGAAGCGGTGAAGACCAATCTGAAGGCAAGACCTTAACGGGAGGAATATAGGGCTTACACGTGACCATCCAAGACAAACATTTCCTTCCTGTTATCTTTCATGATCTCGTCGCAAAGATAATGGACGAGCCAGCCAACGGTGACTGCAGCTCCCTTGCTGTCCTTCGCAGGGACCGAGAGCCTGTGCTTGCGTTCGTCTGAGAAGAGCATCTCCAGGCCACCGCTAGATTGCCTGTGTTAGCCCATGTTCCCCCACGGCGCTTCTGGGATGCGATTGGGGCCATACGTGAATTCCACGATGATGGGGATGGTCTCCTCGGATGCCATGATAGCGGGGTTGATTGCCGGCGGGAAGTGAGCAGTTGAGATGAGGGGCCGTCCCGTTTGAAGCGTTTGAAAGAGTTGAAGAAAGAAGGCATGTCGTTGCCAGAAAATAGAATTTTTTTGGTCAGAGCCTCGCTTAGCCTGATCTGCAGCAACTTGCTCTTTCCTGCCGCAGTATTTATTTTGCTGCAAAAACTGGGGGGATTACTAAGAAATTATCTGTCTCCTATTGAGCCCTCCGAGAATATGTAGAAACGACTTGAAAGGGTACAATAACTGCGTTTTGGAAGATATCATCAACATGGCATCTGCAATGCCAGGATTCAGGGTCCCTTAAAATTTAGCGAAAGCTTTGCTGCACGAAGATCATGAACACCGACAACATCAAAAGAGTTCAGCCTCAACCAGTTGACCATCCTGAGAGCAGTTATCCGTAAATGTCGGACAAGGGCTTTGCTCGATGACCTTCTCAACTGTCGACCTCTATTTCCGTACTGAGCCTCGCCTGATGAGCCAAAAATGATGTATTCAAGGACCGAATACCTCGCAGCCGGGGCCAACAGACACCCGTCGACAGCTGATTGGGATATCTCAGGTCTTCTGGCTTATGGCGCTGATAGAAATGTCGCTTTATGGCGGCCACAGGTGCGCCCCCTTTTCATTCCCGGCTGTGAGTAACGGGACCTCCAAGTAGGATCACGTTTCACAGCACTCGAAGCGCGGATCCTTTTGTATGACTATGACCCTGAATTGACTTTAATGTAGAGCTCTGATGCCAGAGGCATCTTCTCACTTCTCAGCGGTCATACGGACACCGTAAATGCTGTCAAATTCGTCCCAGAGACCCAAGGATTGTTGCTCAGCGGATCTGTCGATAAAACCCTGAAAATATGGAGCAAAGATCCATTAACTAAGCAATACTCATGTATCCAAACCCTCTCAGGTCACCAAAGCTCGATCAACTGCATAGCGGTGTCTAGTCGGTCATCGGCAATCTTCGCATCAGGGGCAGCCGATGCCACGGTCAAGATCTGGTCCTGGGACGAGCAAAATGCGGCGACTTTGAAGCAGACTATCAATATCACGCCTCGATTCTTTCCCTTGGCACTGGCCCTGAGTCCTCTGACCAGTGCACCTGAATCTTATGTGCTGGCCGTTGCCGGAACCAAAGACATCATCCAGCTCTACGTCCTAGACTCGCAGAATGCGACCGAGTTCCGGTTACAAGCAACTCTGGCTGGCCACGAAGGATGGGTCAGATCCTTAGAGTTCACAGTGGAGAGGTTCGGCCCTACCAGCGACCTCATCTTGTCATCAGCAAGCCAGGATAAGTATATCAGACTCTGGCGAATCCATCAAGGCAAAGAACTGCCCGCTGCGGCTGCCTCAGCCGACCCGTCGTTGGGAGCTTTCATGCCCGGAAAATCTCTATCGAACAAAGCTCATCGATTCAAGGCTCAAGGTATTGACTTCTCTGCTACATTTGAGGCGTTGCTTCTGGGACATGAGGATTGGATCTACAGCACGAATTGGAGAGCTGTGGGAGATAAATTGCAATTACTTTCAGCATCAGCAGATAACTCCCTGGCGATTTGGGAACCCGATGCTTCGACTGGAGTTTGGGTGACAGTCACGAGATTGGGTGAAATCAGTGCTGAGAAAGGATCGACAACTGCTACTGGCAGTACTGGAGGATTTTGGACGGGCCTTTGGTCGCCGTCTGGTGAGACAGTGGTCTCTCTTGGAAGAACAGGAAGCTGGAGACTGTGGAACCATAACTTGGAGCAAGATAGATGGATTCAAGGAGTTGGAGTCAGCGGGCACACCCTGCCAGTGGCAGGTATTGCCTGGTCAAAAGAAGGTGATTATCTTCTCTCCACCAGCTCAGATCAAACAACACGACTCCACGCAAAATGGAAACGAAACGGCCAAGCCTCATGGCACGAAATGGCCAGACCACAAATCCACGGCTACGACCTCAACTGCGTCGACTCTCTAGGCTCCTCCCAATTCGTGTCCGGCGCAGACGAGAAGCTCCTCCGCGTCTTCTCCGAACCAAAAGCAGTCGCCAACCTCCTACATAACCTCTGTGGCTTTGGCGGTTCTCAAATCGATTCGATGCCCGACGCAGCAAACATGCCTGTCCTCGGCCTCTCCAACAAAGCTATCGAAGCAGTAGCCGACGATGAAGAACTCCCACCTTCTAACCATAATGACCGCGATGCCATCGACCCCGCCTCAATCGTGCATAAATCTACATTAAACCTAAACCACCCACCGCTGGAAGACCATCTCTCGCGGCACACCCTCTGGCCTGAAATCGAGAAGTTGTACGGCCATGGCTATGAAATCTCAACTCTGGCAGCAAGCCACGACGGCTCGCTGGTTGCTACGGCGTGTAAAGCGAGTTCGATTGACCACGCTGTAATACGTATCTTTGAGACGAGGGAGTGGCATGAGGTCAAGCCGCCGTTGATGGCTCATTCGTTGACTATTACACGATTACGATTCTCCTCAGACGATAACTTTGTTCTGAGTGTGGGGAGGGACCGTCAATGGGCTGTGTTTCAGAGAGTTGGGGAAGGAACAGCTGAGTATAAACTACTTGAGCAGAATCTAAAGGGCCACTCGAGGATGATTCTTGACTGTGCTTGGGCGCCTGGTCAAGGCAGGGTGTTTGCTACGGCTGGGAGAGAGAAGACGGTTAAGATTTGGGCAAGGGAAGGGGAGGCTGGATTTACGTGTAGGACAACGATTACGGAGGAGCATCCGGTTACTGCTGTTGATTTTGGAGATGTTTTAATGGCTGATGGGAGGGCGTATCTTGCGGTTGGGACGGAGAGTGGGAGGATCAGGATTTATGCTCTGGATGTGAAGCGTGATTTTTCGGCCATTGAGGTCGAGGTTGCTTATCCAAAGTACGTCCCCGACACCCGTAAGACCGAGTTCAGCTAATTATCACAGCACTTACCCATTCCCGTCGAAAGCTATCACACAGCTAGCATTGAAACCCTCAAAGGAAGGAAAAGGAAGCGAGATGGAGCTTGCAATCGCAAGTGAAGATAGCTCTCTGCGGATCTATTCTTTTGATCTTCCGTCTATATCTTAAAAGCAGGGCAAACCCAGTGTATGTTAAATGCTGCGCCGGGCTATGAAAACATTCGGGTGGTGTTGAAGAGTTCCTGCAAAGCAAACCAAGTAAACAAACCCGCCCATCCGCGCGTAACGCATGCTCTCATGACAGCCTTTCTCCCGACCAGTTTATGTTAAATGCTGCGCCGAACGCGTTAAAGGACCCTGGCAAATCCACAACCCGTATAGACATCCGAACCCAAACGAAACAAAAGAATCCATCACATCATCATCCCCTCAGACTAGTGTATGTTAAATGCTCCAGTGCCCGATGCACACCCAATTCAGAGATGTTGAAGTTTTCCCAACCCGACTCCCAGACCAATGCATGTTAAATGTACGCCAGTCTATGCATCAAACCCAGTTGTTGAAGTGCTCCTTCCAAAGGAAATTCTTAGCAAGGAAAAAACCCAAGGAAACCCCTCCACCCACTCACCACCATCACAACCCCTTTTTATCACCACCCTCGATCTTCCTGATATCCTCCGCCCCATACCCGCCCAGCCCCGGATTAAAGTACGCCTTCCCCTCACTCCCCACGCCCCTATTCCTCGGCCCCCTCTCTGCCAAATCATCCCTCAACCACCCAAGCACCAACTCTCCCAGCCTCGAATTCCCACTCTCCCCCCTCCCACTAATCTCAAACCCATCAATCGGCCCCCACTCCTTGACCTTCCCCAAACTCATATGCACAAGGTGGCTCGGCCACCCCGCAAGATTATCCAGAATATGCGTTGCGTACACAATCGTGCACTGCCTCTCCTCCGTTTCCTTTTTCAAGAACGCCAGAAACTCAGACCTTGACAAAAGATCCAAATCAACCGTAATTTCATCCAACAACAGAATCCTCCATGGCCGGATCAACCCCATCGCGAGCTGCACCCGGCGTCTCTCCCCGTCGGAAACGGCATGCATCCGCCAGTCGAGATCGATGTCCAGCACGTGGACCAATTCGTCTTTCCGCGCGGGGTAATAATCGCCTCCTACACTCCTCAACAGCTCCCGCACCCCAATGTCAGTCCTTACAATTGGATTCAAAACCCACTCCAATCCCAAATACGTCACTCCTTCCAATCCATCTTTGAAGGGGTCTAGCCCGGAGATTGATATGGCGCCAGAGGGTGCAAGGCGTTTCCCGCTCAGGAGGCGGAGGAGAGTGGTTTTGCCAGCGCCGTTGGCGCCGATTAGGAGGGTTCGAGAGCGAGGGGGGAGATCGAGGGACACGGAGGTGAGGCCTAGGGAGCGGTCGGGGAAGGTGTACGTTAGGTTTTCGACGTGGATGCTGGGGGCAACGGACTGGTCGGGGATTGGGTCAGACGAGGCCATTGTGGGTGGAGGAGGTGAGGTGAGGTTGGAGGAGAGGAATTGGAGGCAGTTGTGGTTTGGAGCTCGGAGGAAGGGGTAAGGGAGAAGAAGTTGAGAGAAAGCTGATAGTGGGGTGACGGAAAATATTAGTTTTGGAGTCAACGAAGAGCTCTCCTTATCGCCTTATCGTGGTGGGGTTCTTTTCGGGCACAGGTACATTTCTCTCCAGTCTCGGAACATCTTCATTCCTTACTTTTTCCGAGCCCTATAATTACTAAATAACTTTCATTCAGATAGAGCCCTTACTTACAGAGGAATACATGTTAACATTTAATTCAACTGCGCTAAATTTACTGCTAGTGCAAATACAGTAAAGAGACAATTCTGTCAGAGTCACGTGCCGTAAAGTTTGCTCGCTTCGACTTGCCTCTTTTTCGTCAACCACTGACTCCAATCCTCTTCACCTCAAACCTCCAATAACCCAGTCAACCACAACCATCATGCCCTTAAATAGGATGAATAACATTCTCCCCTAACACCCGCCACAGGAGCCGCAATGCCAACACCAAAAGAATCCCTCATTTCCACCCACCAACTCCTGCACCTCACACACCACCGCAACAAAAACCAGCACCGCCTCTCAAAATGGTACAAATGGTTCTCCATCCTCCGTCGGCAAATCTCAAAACTAATTACCGAACTCGAAAATCTCGAGACCGCTGAGACTTACTCTTCTAAGAAGTACTTGGAGGAGAGCAAGTACGTGAAGGCCGCGAGGGAGAGAGTCGAGGTTAGAGTTGCGTTTTTGAGGGAGCGGGTGATTGGGGATGCTTATCTGGCGTTCTCGAATTTGGTGGCGGATAATCAGTATTCGGTTCTTGGCCTCGCGTTACTTGGGTCTTTGGCCAGGGTTCAGAGTGTTCTTGGGAAGTTGGTGAGAAGTGAGAAAGATCTCAATATCGAGATAGTTGAAGAGGCGAAGCGAGGAGAGTCGCAGCCCTCGAATGCACGAGGCGATGATCTCGGAGAGCCTGTGATGAGGGAGCAGATTCCGGATTTTGAGGATTCGTGGCGTGATGTGGAGGGAGAGGATGGAGAGGATGAAGTGGTGGAGAAAGAAGAGGGGGAGGAGGAGGAGGAGCAACCAGCTGTGAAAGAGATTGAAGAAACCAGGATGCCGAGACCAAGAAGAAAGAATCGGGGAGCGTCTAGGATCAACAAAAAGATTATGGAGGAGAGAGGGGATAATGAGCCGGACGAGGAAGCGCAGAGAAGAGAGAATGAGGACGAGAGGACCGGAGAAGCACCTCAGAAACTCACCATGGAGAACCTGTTGAGGTTGGAGGTGGAACGACCAGGTTCTAAGATCGACAATCACAAAAGGGCACCAAAAGCGGTGGCGGGATCGAACGGACCAAGGAAGAAGCGCAAAAAGGGCAAGGGCGATGCGTTTGATGATTTGTTTTCTAGCTTGATTTGAGCGCTGCAATATACCCTCTCGCGATTTCCGCTTCCCAACTTTTGTTTCCCTCGCAATGCGAAATTCTGACTGCAGTTCTCACTTGAGTGAGTTTCAAAGATACTGAGTCCCCATCCAATACAATAGACTCCCAAAGCTTATGTTAATCGCCAAATGCTGACCCAGACTCCACACCATGCTATACAAATACTTCGGACTGAAGACCGTCCAGATAAACAGATGCGTTCTCAACAGCGTACAAGCAGCCATCACGAAGAACAAACTCCCCGCCACGAACATCGTCAACAGCGCAAGATGCGGAAGCAATAAATCCTTCCCCCCTTTCCTGCGCAGGCGAAGGAGCATGAGGTTTGTAGCCGAGGCCCAGAAGATTGGCCCAGCCCAATTGCTGATGAAGGTTAGGATCCCAACGGCGAGCATGTTGTACCCTGATACACCGTTGTAGGCGCTTGAGAGGTCGATGGAGGAGATGGCGTTGGAGCCGCCGAAGGCGAAGAAGGAGGTGTATTGGAGGAGCAGGGAGGTTGTTGTTAGTTCGACGAGGCCGAGGCCTAGGTCGTTGAGTGTGTAGAATTGGATTTCCATTAACAGGAATAGGGGGATGTTTGTTGCTCGTGATTGGGTGATTAGGAAGAGAGTTAGGAGGTCGTGGACAGTATGCATTGTTGCTGCTAATGTTAGGAAGATGGAGGAAGGCATTGAGGTAACTTACGATTTGGACGTTTGGTGTGACCGAAACCAAAAAGGGTATACAGCAAGGAAAGTCCAATGGCCAAGAAGACGATTCTTGCCCGTGTCACCAAAGACAACCCAAGCTCACTATCTGTTGCAGCCATAGACTTTGCCGGTCCAGCTAACAACTCCGGGGAATCCTCGTTGGTGAAAGCAAGTTTGAATGTAATGGATGCAGTGGCCAGTGTTGTAGCTATTGCTCCCGCGGCGAGTTGTGGGAACCGAGAGAATCCCTTGGTAGCGAGAGACTGAATGTTCCATAGATATGCGAGAGCCACGAGAGTCCACAGAGTAAGGCGGTGCGAGGAGAAAAAAGTTCGCGCGATATCTGGCTCTCCAGCGAACTTTTGGCCAGTCTGGTTCCAACGTCTGGAGAATCTCATTGAGATGAGGAGTATGAGAGAACTCATTGCCAGGAGACGAGGAGTGAGTCTCTGTTTCCGAGCGCTATTTTCCTGTGAGCTTTGAATAAAGAGGTCCAGACAAGGACTTACGATATTATCCAAAGCAGCGCCACCCATGCTGTGCTGGTCCAATACCAGAAATGTTGCTCTTCTTCCACATAACTGCTCGCGAACATCATGATTCCGTACAGCAGGCCGATCAGAATGATTGGGTAGCAAGTTTTCGCGGAAACATAGATGGTTGGACCGGCCGCCACTGTTGCCAAAATAAGAGCCGCGAGCCCTAGAGCTTGTCCTTGTGCGAGCTTCAAAATATCGTAGTTACTGGCTGTACCGCTCATGAGTTCTTGGGCTTGCTTCAGCCACTGCTAAATGTTAACACTCTCTTTCCGTCGAAATGCGACTATCACATACCTTGCTCATGGATCGAAGCAATGGCTCAACATCCTCAACTTCTTCTGCATCTGCTACGATTCCAACAATTTTTCTCCATCTACAAGCAAGTTTGTTAATACTATCTAAAAAATCTTCGCAATTATCGCCGGCACCGGCTTTGTTGAACTCGGGAAAAGTCGCAGACACAACCTTGAGCATCTGCCTAGCATTCCTCATGAGAAGCTGAATTCTATCGTTCTCTGATTCTGGTTAGCATCTAAGTCGAGCATTGACGAGTAGACGTACTTTTCGGCCAGAACTCGAGAAATTTGGGAATAAAAGCCCCAAGATTGTTCTGCGGAACAGGAAAGCCAAGTAAGCCCGCTAAAGTTGGGGCTATGTCTGATTGTTCGACCGTTGAATAGTACTGGAAATCTTCTTTGAATGGAGGTGGAGCTTTGTAACCTCCGGAAGTGATCGTTTTAAGCTTTGGGGAGATGAAGACGAGAGCAGGTGAGGTCTCTCCTGGAGCTGAACCTCCGTGATTACCAGCATCATTCATGCCATGATCTCCAAGGAGTACGAGAAGTGTTGATTTAAGTTTCTGTTTCGTTTCTATGGCCTCATATATCTGCTTTACAATGCCATCCATCTCCCGCTGTTTGGGAATCATGTTTGGACTTAGGGAAGTTAGTATCATCTTTCAGGACTCGATGTGGGATATTCCTACCTTCTTGGTCCAGCTTTGTGGCCAATGTGATCCAGCCCAAGGTAGTGAAGTACTGCAGTATTCCAGTCATCATTATTCAATTCTTCTGGGACATGCCTGGTCACATTATTGTCCACTTCCGTAAAGTCCTACAAGTACGTATTCAGCCATATTCTATTGAGAGCTATAGTAGTTTGACTAACCGAAACAAAAAAGCTTGATGTTCCATCTGAGCGATGGAAGGTCCCTGGGAACAATTTAAGCCAAGTATCGTCACCGTACATGATCAATTTGTGAGCCCATTTGCTCTTCCACTTGTCCTTCATTTGTGCAAGCCATGTATCTTGTGATGCGAGCGTTGAGGTCGTATCTGATTCGGAAAAGTTGAGGATCACATCGAGGAACGAGGGTATGGATCCAGTAGTTATAGCCTTGATTCTAGGCATGGTGATCGTTGGAGATGTGGCATGGGCGGTGAAGGGGATTGCGGATCCATCGGAGATCAGGCTGAGAAGTATTAGCTTTTGAATTGCATTTTGGCATAGAGAGAAACTACCTTTGAGTGAAGGCAAAACCAGAGTCTCGTGAATAAACAAAATCACTGCAACTGTTAGCATAGCTCCGGGTCTTTGTAGGGTTGCTTACCTTCGAAGTGCATCCACGACCATAAATACCACCTTATTAAACGGCGCTTCCGGAGGAGCACCCCATGACAGAGTCTCATATTTCGCTAGACCAGATAGGAAGGGCTTGTAAGGAAAGAATCCTCTTGCAAATACTAGTATTGCGATCGGGATGAGGACGTTGGCAGCAACCAAGGAGAGAATGTGGTTTCGGAAGGCCATTTTGCTGTATTCTAGCTTGGCCCAGCAGCCAAGGTTAGCAGACTTTTAACTCTAAAGCGTACAGAGATAATCCTTTGCAGCACAAGGCAATTGCCATGATTTCCTGGAGTCAATGTACACTGGAAGTCGCGTTGAAGCAATGTGGCCTGAGACGCGTTGATCCAAGGCGCCGATAAGGAGCTTGTCTTATCGGTAAAATATATGGAGAAAAAAAACATGCTGAGATTTAAGAAAGGAACTGGAACTCCAAGTATTTAGCCTGGTGGATATTTAGGGCATTTTGGGACAGATTTTCGTTCGGATATTGTAGAACTACACTCTCTGCCACCCAGGAATGGTTTGGAATCCGTAGGAAAAGCCAAACGCCTACTAATGTGATCGATCCTTAAACATCCCCCAAGCTCCCATGACTCCGCCAAATATACCCTCCCATAACGCCATATGTCCATGCCATTGCCTCCTTTCAATATATCCTACTTCTTCACTCTTGATCCGCCAGCTCGTTTGCCTTTGCTGTATTTGGGAAAGACAATGGATGCCTTGCGGTGGTGTCTTGTTTTCTCAATTCGGCCTTTGCTGGAGGTCTTTGGGCGATCACCGCTCTTTGTACCCTCCTGGTCTACTTCCATCTCTGCAGAAAATCAGTTAGCCTACCGTTGTGTAATAACTTGGAAAGAGGCCATACTCTCTGTCTGTTTGCTCTGAGTGGGGACCTCATTATTTTCTGCAGTGCCTGAACATCATGTCAGAACCCCAACCCACATGAAGAATTCTTGCCCATACCATCTTCAGACTTCATGACAATATCCTCTTTGACTGGCTGGGGTTTTGGTTGTGAAGCTAATTCCAGGAGCTTTGCTGAAAGCCTCTCTGTTCGCGCACTCTCAACCGGACCGAAAACTCTACTCTTCAGCTTCTGATGATTCGCCTTTTTCGTGCTTGCTCGAGCGCCCTTTGCCATCTTGTCGGATTCGAGAATTCGATTGGCGATCTGAGAAGAGTTCTGAGTTCCTCGAATCTAGGAGGGGCCGAGAAATTTATCGTGGCTGAGGTAGGAATATCTCAAAGCGGGATAAATCTTCCGCTTCCCCTCGAGGCTTTAGCGCCCGTTTGGGGTAAGTTTAAAGAATTCTGCCGCTTTGCGGCGGTGTGAAGTCGTAGAGACGACAAGGCACATAACATCACCTGTGAAAGGACTCAGCGGCTGCGAGGCGCCCATATTCACCTCCAACGTGCGCGCGCTTCAAAGCCAACGGTGAATATAAAGTGGCCCCCGGAAAATTCTCTTCCTCTTCAATTCGTTCCTAAAACGCCCGAACTTCTCTTCATGCATTCAACCCATCTGCAAAACCCCTCCGCGCTCTAGAGCCATCCAGCATGGCCTCGATCACTCAATACGATGTTGAGGCAACCATACGGAAGGTCAAAGGAACTGGAATGGTCAACAAAATCCTCCAGCTCATTTGTGTTGGAGAGGGTTTGACCAAGTATGGTGTCAAGGCTGAGCTTCAGCAGAAGATTATCGATAGTGAGTTGGTCCCAAACCGTTATCGATGCAGCCTCGCCGCTCTATACTTTCCACGATAGACTAGTCCACCCCGCGCACACATCCTCAGACAAGAAAATCCCAAGCTTGGCTAACCTTCGATCTCTCTGCAGGTATTCAAAGACATGCAAAGAACGGCGACGCGAACAAGTTCTACAGGCTGAAGGCTATGATCGATGACCCAACCTCCATTGAGGAATCGGCATCCCCATACCGCGCAATGGCAGGCTCGTCGTCATCTCCAGCTGTGAACCCTCCAGCAACCCCCTTTTCAGGCCCGTCGAAATCGAACCACCTCTCTGCCGTCGCTGCCCACAACCAGGGAGGAGGCCCTGCTGCAACTTATCGTATCATTGGACATCCAAGTAAGCTCCTCTCTCGCGCCAATACGCGTCATATTCTGACCAGGGAACTAGGGATCGAATTCAAGTCAAGTCCATACTATGCCATCGAGGAGCAGCTGGGGGCTCCGACACAATGTGACAGTAAGAGGGATTCTGCTGGATACAAGTTATAAACTAACAAGCCATAGTTATGACGCACCACCGACACACCGTCAAAGTACCTCTCCGACCCATCGACTATCCTATCCTCACTCGAGTACAAACAGACCCCAATCTGAAGGTGATGGTGTTCTGTGCTGCTGAAGGAGGTGGTCGACAGGATATTGCCTTCCCCCACCAATCAGAAATCAAGGTCAATGGAGGAGAGGTCAAAGCCAATTTGCGTGGTTTGAAGAACAAGCCAGGCTCTACTCGACCCGTTGAAATTACCAAAGAATTACGTCTGAACATTCCCGCTTACAGCAACAATGTCGAGATGACTTATGCTCTGACATCCAAGGTTGGTGGCCGTTCCGAAGTTAGCTTCCTCAACCCCCCTCCTCTCTTCCCTGCTATTCCCAACTGCTTGTCCCCTTTTGCGCCGCTTTTTGGTTTAACTGCTAACGCTGCGTACAGAAATTTTATCTCGTTCTCTATGTGGTGCGAAGTATACCTGTCACGGATCTTGTGAAGAAACTTGAAAATGGAAAGAGAATCACTGAGAAGTCTGTTGTCGACGATAGTAAGTTTTCTGTCGGATATTCCAATAACCTTTGCTTACAAGACTTTCAGTGCTCAACAAGGCACGTGATGCTGATATTGTGACCACTGCCTCGGTCTTGTCGTTGAAATGCCCCTTGTCAACGTTGAGAATCTCTTTGCCGGTCCGATCAATAGCCTGCCGCCACAACCAATGCTTTGACGCCACCTCGTACCTCCAATTACAAGAGCAAGGTCCTACGTGGCTGTGCCCTATTTGCAACAATCCGGCGCCTTTCGATAGCTTGGCTGTTGACGAGTAATTTCTCAGCTTTTATATTATTGACTCTCGCTGACGCGTCGTTAGATATGTCAACTCGATTTTGAAGGGTACATCAAGATCAGTTGACCAAGTGACCATTCAGCCTGACGCCAAGTGGGAACTGAATAACAGGAAAGAACAACCAGCGTCGAATTCAAGATCGAACGGCGTTGCAAGCGATTCTGATGATGACATCGTCGAGATCACCAAATCTGGCAACAGCGTGCGAATGGGTGCTCCTGCGTACAAACCTGCCCTCGGAGGCCTATCTCAATCTCGAGAGTCATCTGGAACCCCAAAGAACCCCGGCTCGACGAGCAGCAAGCGACCAATCTCAGCAGTCATCGACCTAACCTCCAGCGGCGACGAAGACGAGGAGCCGATACGAGCACCCAAACGACAATTAAACGCCAGTACGAACACCAATGGCTTCAGCAGCTTGCCTAACCCTCCCTTCAGTCTCCCCGCTCGTCCTCCGAACGCGTTCCCGCCTCGACCTTAAGATATCTCCTTTTCCCATATTGACTTACTTGTATGAATAGGATAATATTTTTTCATGATTCCCCACGGCATATCAGATGAGGGACTTGTGAATATGGCGTTTCACGGAAGATTTGGTGGCGTGGCATTAGTGGAGTCTAGCGATGGATGAATGAATGGCGTATAGGCGGTGCCAGAATGGCGGACGCATACAGGCTACTTTGCTGATGAGCTGATTGGAAGTCGCCGAAGATGAGGGTGGGCAAGCTTTAGTTAGCTGCGGACCCTCTGTCTTTGTGAAGAGAGTCGCAATGAATCAGATGAATCGTATAAGCATCCCTCAGGTTTTGATGTCCACTGTACCTATTAATGGGAGTATGAAACCCTCGGAATATCGGCAGCCCTTGAAGACTCAACAAATTCCCTTCTTGGCACGCAAAGAGTTCTGCTTGGGGTGATTCAAATTGATTCAATATGAAGTGATGCACATGCAATTACTGAACTTTGGTATGAAAACGCTATGGCCTATTTGACGTTTTGTAAGTCCAGTAACAGCAGATTCTGTTCACGTCCATTTCCGGGAGATGTAAGAGATGGATCCAATAGTGGATGAGAGAGAAGAGGCATTGTCAGGAAAGCTATCCAGTCTGTCGTATGAAACGTAGGAGGAGTTCAAGATGGCATAGGTAGCTTCGGGTGCCGAATTCAATGTTCGTCCCTGAGAGACGGCTTCTGCTCGCAGTCGAGGTACAGCATCGAGATCACAGCCTCACAGTTGTGCAACGTCTAAATCCCCGGAATTCACTTCCTAGACAAATCATTATTAGCAGGTATCTTCCGGAGAAAATGACATGAATCAAAAGCGAATCGATCATAACTCTTCAATTCTATATGCTTGGTATATGAGAGGTAGACTAACCTTCCCCTCTGGAGAAGACAGTGTAGTTCATGGCGTAGAATAATAGTAGCCAAGAGTTCTGAATTATTGTTATTCTTCTAGTTGAGGTGTAATAAACTGTTCTACTCTTGAGGTGTGCCTGTTTCGACATATATTCACTATTATCAGACACCAATTGCGTCATCATCCAGTCTCCAGTCATACTTGTGTTATTCACCTCAAAGCCAAATCAAGTTTAGTATGCCGTAAATGACAGTTAAGCTCTTGAACTCAAACCCAATTCAGGTTTAGCGTAAAGATATACCATATTGCAAAGGCAACAAGGCTTTGTCTGATGAAGAAGACACTAACTTTGTTTCTTTCTTGCTTTCTCTTCTTCTCTCCACAAGAACCTCAACACCCAACAAAAAGTTCATCTTCATCTTTGGACCAGAGCCCCTGAAGACAGGTCGACACAACTTAACACACTCCGTAGCAACCATGAATCACATTGCAGTCATAGTCGCTCTTGCCTTCTTCACCAAGCTCATCTTCGCTCTTTCCCCCAACTACCCATTTGATCAATTACCTCGCCCCATCCACCTAGCCACTTTCACTGGAGAGGTTAACGATCATGCATACGAGTTAAACGGTACTGTCCCGGCAAGCACAACCACTCCCCCTTCTTCCTTCATCCAATCAAATGACTAACCTCAAACAGCACATCCAAGAGCAGCTCAAGAAGCTTTATCCTGGTGTTCAGTTTCCCAAGCATGACATCACCAATGAGCCTGAGGTCCTTACGACTCGTAACAAGGTGAGTAAATATTCAACTAGGAAAGTTCCAAGACACTTGGCTGACGGGAATGAAAGGATGGCGTAGGCTGCATCAATTCTGTCAGTGGTGCTTTGCAAGGTGCAGAGGCTACAAACATCCTCCAATGTATCAATTTCCTCCACAGTCCTGATTTAGGTCGTATCATTTGCCCCGGCAACAGCTGCGTCTCAATGTGCTGCATAAACGGTGATAATCTCTGGCTTTGCAACTATGTGCGTCCCCCACTCCTCCCTTCCATTTGCTCTTCTTTCTTGCTGCCTATGTCCCTTTGAATATGCTCTAACTAAAGAGCAGAACAACTTCGCCATTGACCCGGCCCTTGACTACTTGGCAAGCTACGCGTACGATATCGAACAATCGTGCACCGAGGATTGGACTGACCCAGGCGTCTGGATTGCAGGTGGTCATGATAGGGACACGGATGGCTATGCGGTCTGGGTGCTGGGCTGGAATGGCCAAGGTGGACATGGATGCTAATTGTCATTTCTCACTTTTGGCAGTGTCATCTCATTGAATCTCCGTACTTGCGTTGATTTTCAGGGGCGTGTATGGGATTCGGAGTTACTTGATGGCATAATGACTTAATGGGTTGGAGAGACGCATTTCTTTGGTTGGATTCGATAATTCTTTGGGAAATTTGGGAATTCACTTTAGGAAGAGAGCAGTTGGGCGGTCGGGCACTTTAATGTGCTGGATTGAGACAACTTTGGCTCTGGCTTTCCTTTGGAGGAATAGATAATCTCAACTCTTTCACTGAGAATCTCGAGCCTTTGTGGTTATGACTATGATGTCAATCAATGCAATAAAGGTCACCTTCGCGGTGTTCTATCCGACTTAAATAGGCGCTCTCAACCAGAATTTCAGAACACTTTCAAAGATCAACCGATTCTTCGTACTTGAATTCAATTTCGTGTATGTTCAAATCTAGTATTTGATGTCTGAGAAATCATATCTATTCGGAGTTTCCGATCATAAATCTTGTGGTTTTGTATAAATAATGAAAGACTCTCGAGAGCAAGAGTGTGGATTTTCAGGGGCAAATTCGCTTAATGGCGGGGTAAAGTCATAGCACCCCCTTCGTCTATTTTCAACATTTTCCCTCTTCCTATAGCTTCCTACTAAATCAAACTTTACTACCCGGGCTCCGAATTTCCTCCCCATCAACCGAAGATTTTTCATTACTATCACTACCAGTCTCTCCCCCATCGCTGTTCTCCGAAGGAACGCGGTCAAAAACTCTCGACACTTCTTCCAGCGCCAAGTTCTTCGTCTCGGGGTAGAAGAAGTAGATGATAGTGAAGTTGCTCACAAGAACAAAAACCCACACAGGCCAATACTTCCAGCCGATTGCTGCGAGAGCGATAGGGTTGACGTATCCACTAAAGAGATTCGCCAAGGCGTCCCCGAATCCGAAAATCACGAATGCTTTGGCGCGGAGGTTGTAGGGTGCTACTTCGGCAATGTAGCTGTTGACCATGGGTGCTGGCATTTTGTAGAAAGCGCCAAAGACGAACCACATTGCAACGGCGGAGAATCCGAGGGCGGAGCTGAATGTCTCTCGGGCTTGGAACGAGCCTAGTATTGTGATGACGATGAGTGCGAAACACATTCCGGTCATGCCGATCTAACCATTGAATTAGTGTGGAGTTTTTATAAAATTCGAGAGGGAGGTTGGGAGCCGAGGAGCAATGCTCCCGAGACATGGGCATGCAAGCTCACGGGAAGCTCCCAGGCTCTGAGCTTTCTAACAAAAGGAGAGCAGAGTATTATGGGAAATAAACTCACCAGGAAGAGAGGTCTTCGACCCATGCGGTTAACGAACATCGAGAAGAAGTTTCCCCAGAACATCCCATTGAGAGCGATACCGCAATTGATCAAAAGCTGCGTTCTGTTCGACTTGATGCCGATATTGACAAGTATCAAGTGGAGGTAGTTGGATAAAACAGCATTCCCGCACCATTGAATGATGAACCCGGCGGTGACAACGATGAAAAGTCTGTGGCGATTGGCATGAGTTCGTATCCATTCTTTCCAAGAGGTCACAGCTTGGATTTTCTCCTCTTCAATTGTCCGTGCAATCTCTTTCATCTCGAATTGGAGTAAAGGGGAGGCGCTGTCGCCTTCGGCATGATATTTTTGCAAGATTTGTCGAGCCTCTGAAGTTCGGTTATGTTCGACCAACCAGCGAGGCGATTCGGGAACCCAAATGGATAGAATCATTTGGAACAGCGAGGAGACGGCTTGCAGAGCGCTTGGGAGACGCCAAGACCATGAGCCAACAATGGAGGCCGTTCCAAAGGTAATCCAAGCTGCCATAAGTTGACCAAACGAACCAGTACTGTTCATGATACCGACCATCTGGGTCCGCTGGGAGGGGTGGGATAGCTCGGATATCAGGATTGGACATGCAGTGGTCTGAATCGTATTCCCGAAACCAATCAAAAAACGGCTGGCAACGAACGTTGCATAATTCTGCGCCGCAACCTGCAACACCACCCCGACGAGGAGAATAGCTGAACCTATTGCTATTGGCTTCTTTCTCCCAAGTCGTTGGATCAGGGGAGCCGCAATGAAAAGCGCTCCAAGTTGGCCATATCTCACGCCGTTAGTAATCGAGCCAAGCCTGGATCCGGTTGGATGTTGAAAGAAGCTCCTCCACTCTGGGAGAATTTGTAGGCCATTGAGCATGCTCCCATCATATCCTGTTCATGTTGTTAGTAATAATAGCGGAGAATGGAAGGTTGGATCCGTGACTTGAGAGAGACTTGCCATTGGTGATATCTGTTACGACAGCACACAGTAAGAGGAGATTGAGAGTTCTTAAACCAGGATAGTGCCACCATAGCTTATGTCGTGCAGGAATGATGTCGTTGAGCATCAACCCTTCCTCATTTGCCACACGTACTGGACTTATTCGATTGACAAGTGTCATTTTGAGTTGGATCTTTTGAATAGTTGGCATAAAATAAATGTTAGTCTTAGGATGCTGTAACGCTCCGGGGAAATTTGCTGAAGGTCAGAGTCTTCCCCAAAACTTAAATAAGCAGAGTCCGCTGCAGACATGACTTCTATGCTTGCAATTCATACGAATGCGAAATTTTTGTCATCTTCTCGATTGGATGAGTGTATTCTCGAGACAGTCTCAGCTGCCAAGAGCTTATAAATCACCTTGCACAACCCTCGGCCCCACACCCCTGAATCCAACCAGGCGGAAACAGGTTCGGATCGCCGAGAAATCCACATAAAATTGGGAAAGAGGCTCATTTCCAAAGATCTGACTGGCCTGCAGTTTATGCTTTGCAGACTCGCGTCCAGCAAGAACCTTACGACCAAAGAGGAAATGGTAAGAACCAATGAACAGTGATTCCCAAGGAGTGCATCGCCAGCATGGGGTCAGCGAATAATTAGGTAAGCGGACTGTTAATTGGGGTTTGCATTATTACGAGCTTAGGCACCATGTAGAAAACTAGGTGGAAGCATTCAGACTCACGGACCCAAGATTCTCAAGACCTTGGAGACCTCTTCATTCGTCTTCTCGTCTGCTATCAAAGCTCTCTCCCTTGGAGGCGTAAACTCATGACCTTTCCAAACCTAATTTCGTTTTCGGAGAGTGATTATTCAGATCACTTTGTGTCTGCTGTGATCAGTACGTGCATAATCTCTCACCAGCCACTTGATGACTGCGCTTGCAATTCTCCAGCCTCTTTTGGATTACAAATCAAAAAGCAACTCCCAGTGCCGTGGCTGAGAGCATCATGGCAATGAATGTCACACCAGATGCCTCCTCGACCAATATCCGGGAGACGGGTAGGATGGATGAAAATGCACATGATTACTCACAAAGCGGGACGGCTGCACCACTGGAATTCGTCATCAATAACGAGCCACACCTCCCAAGGAACCGGGAACAGAAGAAGCTTGTTCGCAGTCATGCGAAGCGTCAGTCCCGCGCGGTTCAGAAGAGGAAGAACACCCTCCCTGTTCACAGACGAGCAATCCTACAAAAAAACCCCCCCCAACGGTCAGCTCAATCCAAATTTAGCATCACACCGGCAAATACGAATGTCACATCGGAACCCCAGACGCCATCTACAGATACGAAAGCTGCCGCTGCCCTCAGTGTAGGATCAGAATCTGATATAGGTCTTACCCCAGAGTCAAGCTATCTTGCCAGTGAGGGTAGCGAAGCTCGTTTATTCTCCACAACTCCAGAGCTGGACTCACCTGCGCCATCCTTACAACCTTTCAACCTGAACGCGCATAAATTTGATCGATGGATGTTTGATACAAGTGAGTCTTTATCCTCCCGGATACATTAATATCTGACCCCTCCTAGCCTCGCCATATGCTTTATTACAAGATGAAGGAGCCCCTGCACTGTGTTTGAGTGCTCGAACTTGGCCGTTCCCAAAGCCTATCGGGGCGGAGAAACCAAAGTTCTCCATTTTTATGCCATCAAGAATTCTCCCTGCCCCAAATTTTAATATTCCTCGAGGATGTATGCATAAATCAGCTCTGGTAGTTCCACATATAATAAACAGTCAAGAATACTACACGTTCAAAGTGGGAACCATACAATGGATCAACGATCGCCTCGACACTCTTTCTGTTGGCATAGGCGATGCGACGATTGGGAGCATATTGCTGCTCATAAATTTTGAGGTATGTTCATAGTTTTCTCGGTTCTTGGAACTCGATGCTTTTCACTTGAGAGCCTGGCTGGAACTAGTTGAACTTCGCAATTGATATCCCCAAGGCTAATGTACACCATCGAAGCTAATGAGAGGGAACATGACTGAGGCTCGATACCACATGGATGGCGTCCAACAAATCGTCAACCTTCGTGGAGGACTTGGAAATGTTAACAACAGGAATGTTCTCGCTCGCATATTAGTGTAAGGTTTCTTGATTGAACTACATTCGAATCACTGACAAAGTTGCAGAATTGATCTACTCATTGCTGCCTTGAGTAAGCAGCAACCTCGATTCTCCCAACCGACTTTATTTCCTGCGGATTTGCTCGGTGCAGTGTTCTACAAGGTCGCAGACTCACCCTTAACAGCTCAAAGAACAATGAAAATCGCGCTCAAGGAATCCCCTTTTGGTGAGAGGGGTGCCAGATACCTACAGCGGGCGCAAATAATTACCATGCACCGTATTGCTGGTACGAGCTGCAACTTTTCGGAATATAAGCACGACCCGTATGAGCCCGAAACGAGGATGGACCAGGACACTTCCGCATTATTCCGTGTCATCCAGCAAACGTCAGATATATATCTGGGTGCTCTACAAACCCCGCGGATACCATTCTCGTCGCCTATCAACAGAAAATCGACGGTAGCACTTTGCCAAGCGGTCGAGTCTCCAGCAAATGATGACGTGTGGGACCGGTTTCCTGGAATATTCACCTGGGTGCTTTTGGTGGGCTGTGCTGCTGCCGAGGAGGGGTCGACCGAGTACAATTTTTTTGTTTGCCTCCTGATTAAAGTGGCACTTGGTGCGGGGTATGGCTGGTTAGACGCATTGACAGAAGCGGTGAAAACATTTATAAAGGTCAAGGAATTGTCTGAAGGTTGTGAGAAGATGATTTTATAGAGGCGTCATTAGGAAGGTTAAGCATACACGGAGAATGAAGGGGTTCGCTTAGGGCGGAATTCCCATTCTGAACAACGTGATGATTTGTGCTTCAAGAGAAGCAAATGAATATCACTAATAAGTATAAATTTCTGTTCGACAAAAGGACTGCACTTTTGAATTATTCTGATGAAGGGAGCGGCGTTCAAATTTTAGGCGGACGGGATACTTGAGCTGAAATTAAACAGCACCAACCCATGAAAGGGTCTATAACCAGTCTTGCACGACATACTCATCCTAAGTCCAAGTCCAAGCTCAAGTCCTATCCTGCATGTGTCGATGTACTAGCTCCAGCCCTCAGCTCGAAAATCGCGTTGCTTAATGCTGGCACGAGATATAGCCAAGACCTTCGTGGCCCTATAACCTTCTATAGCACACGATTCGGAAACCCGAGGTACGCAGAGTTAGTGTATTTCTCCGCCATTGCTAGAGCCGCCATGGTTGCTATATGCTCGTCGCTCCTGGCGTCACGTTGCGGTCAAAATTCAGTATCAACGCCTCTGCAGCCATCACCCACCATGACCTAATTACAGTATCCGGCCAAGCGCATTTAATCAATCCATGGCTTGCAAATTCCAAATAATTACCGAGAATATCGAATCTCAGAGCTTTCCATATCAGGAAATGTACAAATTATTGATCAAACTGTGTGAAGAATAAAGAAGATTCGAATAGATTGAACAAAGGGGATTGATCAACTCGACAACAATAGAGAATAACCCGCTTGAGAGGATGCCATTGATTCATCGCCAGATATGCTTAGGCCATAAATATCTCAGCTTCTGTTTAAGGTTAGATTGAAGCATTATTAGCCTGCTGATCTAATTGATTTTAGCTGGTACCAGAAGGGAGCCTATCCCGATCGGGAATCAAAACTGAAAACTTGCAAATCAAAGCTTTGTACCTCTACGACGTTCCTGAGAGGGGTAAGATCGCAGTTTGGCCACGGGCTACTGCCTGTGCAGACGCATAACTTTGAGTCTACTTGTGCTGGAAGCATCGAGTGTAGACGACGTGGACATTTAGGTGAACTACTTTAGTTATCGAAAGCTTTAGATAACAGCTTTAGAGGAAGATGGATGTAGAATCTACTGCACGTCGAAAACCCTTCGTCTGAAGCCTAACTGGGCTGGCTGTATTTTCTACCTTAAAACATCCGGACATTCTTTCGCGTAAGGGATGACGTTCCAGCTTATCATAGTGCAGTTGTCCTTTCACGTTGACTTCCGCTCGGCCGTCCTCTCAAACCTCTTCCTTGCAAATCGACTATCGTTGACGGCCATCCAGCTCCTTTGTAACATCCATAGGGTAGTGGGGCGGGGGCGCAATTAAGGTTGTCATTGACGGAGCAACGAGCAGCACTTTGCGTGTTGTGAGGTCCCACTTAATGCTTCGCAGGGCGCAATGAAGCGTGGAAGTAGTGAGTCTGGGCCCCTAATGTTGCAACGGAGCTGGATGGGATACGAGAAACTTTTTCACATTATCTGCTCCCACTACCCCAAGATAGCTGAATGTCTCAAAAAGGATGGAGCGCATAGTAATCCACTTGAACATCTTCCGCAGCCGTGCTTATTAGACTCCTAGAATCCTAGCCCAAGACCTAACGGGCTAACAGACAGACAACCTGGAGCTCACTTGAGCTTCTAGTGTGCTGATGCGATTGTACATTGAGCAGCGGTGGTGAGATTTTGACGCTTCAAATCTGAACTAGCGTCAGGTGTTGTGGAAGATGAGAAGTGAAGTCGGTGAAGTTGAGGGGAGAGGAGTTGTAGTTTAACGGTCACATGACAGTCTAGATTCTCTTAGCGTCGCTTAGCCCCCTTTTCAGCCCCCCTATTCTCTTTCCTCTGTTATTGATCTCTCATCAACATCACAACGACGCCCCTCCCAAAACCAACAAAGAAGTTGCTCTGGAATCGCTGTTTCGTTTTGGTCGACACATTGGCTGGTAAGGAGCAAACAGTGACTTGACTGATGTTTTCGTAGCATGAGTCCGACAGCGAAACACTAAAACAGCACAGTCTGCGAGTCGAGCGACCGCATTGGTATACGCAGCTGCCTTTGGATGAAAATTTGCATGGTTCCCGTCAAATGTTGTTTTCGAGCTGCTTCTCGGCCCTCGAGGAACCCGTCTTGGGCCATTGGCAATAATCTCTTGAGACTGCACCGGAGGCTTCACGGTTGATTAGGTGCTTGGACGTCTTCTCCAGGTTCTACATGGAAATGGAGCCTTTCACTCAATTCACAGCCACGCGGGTGCCGAAGATGTGCTCTTTCCACGTTTCACTTACATCAAGGTGTTTCCTTGGTGTCTGTTTTCACGTGACCTGTTAACATCGAGACGACGAGTGTCGCAGCTTCTGGAAGGTGCCTTAATCGGCCAATAACATCTGCAACATGCCTCCGGACTGGAGATCTTCCATTCGTGTCCAAGCCACATCTGTCTTCGACTTGGTAAAAGCGCCACTTGGCCTGCAACTTGGACGAACAGACTGTCGATCAGAAAAGACCCACCTCTTACCTCCCCTCACAAATCCACGTGTACTCTTGGCATTGACCACTTCAAACCCGTGTGAACCCCTGAAAATCGGTGATCTGTGACCAATTGACCGGCCTGTCCGCTCTTGCATAATGTTTCGAAACGACGCTGAGGCACAGGGAGACCCTTCGAGGTCGCCTCGGACCGTCATGGCTTTCCTTGGCAGTTTTGAAATCTCTACTTTACCTTTCAACACCATCTTTCCCTCCTTGTGTTGCCATTTATGATTTTTAATTGTTCTTGTTGATACCTTTTGTATTTTTGGTTCTTGGGTTTCTTCTTCAGATCATGTTCTCTTCATCCCTCCTTCTTGTTGTGCTCGCTGGCGCCGCAACTGCATTCACACCGGCTGGATTCGAGCCTGCGTCTTCAAATAACTTGACGGTTGTGTTCGGGAACACATTAGCTACCAATGGCAAGAACATCCTCAAAGCCGGTGAGATTTTCCATCAAAATAGTCTCCTCCATTCTTCTAATGAATTCCAGAAACGGCGCAACCTCCCATTATCGGCACTTCCCAGAAGCTTTTTGGCAGTTACACGATCATGATGGTAGACCCAGACATCCCTCCTCAAACAGCTGGTGGGCCAACTGGTGAACTTCTCCATGTAGGTGTCAGGGGAGAAACCCTTTCCTATTTGCGACTGTTTCATGAGATTTTCCTAATACAATGTCCTCTCCCGAAACAATCCTAATTGGGCAATCGCTGACTCCCCCGTTACCTAGTGGATGCAGTCAGGTCTCGTTTCCGCGAACAACGCCACATTCATCGGTGGAGTTCGAATGTTCGAGCTAATCAATCCCACCAACACCTCTGCATTGGCAACCTATATCCAACCCTCTCCACCAAACAAGTCTCCCAATACTCACAGGTACACTCAAATGCTGCTCAACACCACCGGAAACAGCAGCGCTCTCTCCACACTATCTACATTCGCCAAAACAAGAAGCGGCTTCAGCGCAGTGAACGTTGTGAAAAGTTCGGGGTTGAATGTTTTGTTCGGGAACAGTTTCGATGTTACGAATACGACATTGATACAATCAAATATCACCAAGACAACGGCTAGTGTAGCAGGAGCAGGAAGCACGGGGACCGGGACAGCTAGTGCGGCAGCGACAGGGACGGGCACCACACCGAAGAGTGCAGCCGGTGTGACAACTGTGAGCGATGGCAGAGGAGCCTATATTGCAGGATTAGGAGCGCTTGCTGCTGCGGTTCTGCTTTTGTAGGTATATTTGGGCTATGCAATATTTCGAGAAAACATCCAGGTGCTTTGTTTTTAACCTTCATGAACAAACCCAACCCAGCCTTCGCACGATGGAAGAGGGTTTTAAGCAGAATGAGAAACAATATGAACATGGTATTACGAGTAGGTCCTCGTGCGGTCATGAGAAGGCGAGTAAAATGCCAAAGGAATAAGTACAACATTGGTAAATAATTACTGTATCCACAGAGTACTTCCTCTGGGAACTTTGTCTTCTCTGGCATCGCGGTTTCCAACATCAGACTTGCGCCGTTGGCTCCTCGAGCTGTTCTCCCGAAGAATGGACAAAAGTACAGCTATTTTCTACGCGAATCATACAATTCTGCCCGGGTCGCTCAGCACAGGTAGTTTGGTGAGTTAGAGCTGCCAAAATCGAGAAATTGGAAGCCATCATCCATCATGTCGAGGTTGATAGAATCAGAGAAATAATCCGGCGATGACTCCTCGGAGTCGATGACGTCGAACGGCATCGGCATGGAGGGCAGCACCCCAGCAAAACGATGCCAGTCTTTCTCCAGCTCGGGGCAATCGAAGTCTGCTAACTGCAGACGATTCTCGTATCCATAGTCTCTTGAGATGTTGGGCGTAGGAAAATACTCTTCGCGATCTTGAGCAATGTCGAAGGCTGGTTGCTGATCGGTGTCGACCACTTCCGGCAAGCCTTCCATAGTTCCAGGGAGAATAGAAGCCCGGTATTCCCCCACGGTCATCCCCATAACCTTCTTGAAGATCCTGCAGAAATGGCTTTCCGTCAACCCCACCGCCGTTGCCAGCGCCTTGATGCTGCACTTCCTATCTACTTCACCACTCTGCTCCTTCCTGACCAAATCACATGCTTTCCCAACAGCCATCTTCTGGGGATCGCCGGTCCTATCTCTCAGTTCCGGGCGGCAGCGCTTGCACGCTCTGAACCCTTCCGCCGCTGCTTCAGCGGCAGTGTCATGGAAAACGATATTTGCTCGTCTTGCGAGGCGTGAGGGACATGTCGGACGGCAGTATATTTTGGTTGTTGTGACGCAGTAGACGAATGCACTTGCTGCTTTGGAATTTCGACTTTGGAGGGCAGCCCAGCGAGTACTGGAGGTGGCGAATTGAGGCATGATATTGTCTGATATGGCAAGGCGAAGGTAGCTGCCAGTTTTGCATCGGTCAAGATATTTTGAAGAGAAGGCAGTTGGTATGGGATGGAAATGATTCCATGTTGATTATGAGTCAAAATGGCGAAAGCGGTGTAGTTGTGATAAAAGTTGCGAATGAGGTCGTTGAATTTAGGTGGATGCATCGGCAATGAGTAAGCGAGACTGCTCTAGAAGTGACCAATCAGAAGCTGCATCTGCAGTGATGTGCTCCTTCACTTCACCATAAAAGCGCAACGATATCCCTGAATTCTCTCTCGGCAATCATTCATGTTCACTAAAAATCCAACTTTCTCCAAGATGACGGTCACAGAATATCAAGAGGTAATTCGACCCCCCCTTTCACCCCCCACTGCCCCACCTCCCAATTTTCAAAGCCAGACTGACACATCCAAAGCGCGTCTACGCACTCCTATGCCAGATCCCCAAAGGAAAAGTCGCCTCCTACGCTTCCCTCTCCAAAGCTCTCTCCTCCTCTCCTCGAGCAGTGGGCGGTGCATTGCGAAGGAATCCTTTCGCGCCGGAAGTACCTTGCCACAGAATAATTTGCGCAGATGGCGTAAGCTCCAGCTCAACCATGGCTAAATTTAGGAGACATTTGCTAACCGGTGCGTCCTCGCGGACAATAGTCAATTGGTGGATTCAAGGGAGAGCCGCAAGATGCGCCTTCTGGCATTAATCAGAAGGAGAAATTGAGGTTGTTGAAGAGTGAAGGTGTTCTATTTGAGAATGGCATTTTGATGGAGAAGGACAGATGGTGGGATGGTTTCAAGGTGTGATTGCAGATGATTTCGTGTAATTACACTAAAACAAGCAAGAAGAATCTTGATAAGGCAGAGAAGAAAAATGTTTAATCTCCAAGGAAGGAAGGACTATTGAAAAGTGATTAGAGGGAAATTCCAGCGGAAATCTCGCACATAAACCGCCTCTCTCTAGTCTTCCGCCTTATCCATTGAGATCATGACATCCTCCCTCATTGCGACTGGAAGTGGCCCAAAAGGCCGATCAAAGATCAGAGGAAAAAATATTGGTCTTAACCTACTGCACAAACCTCTGAAATTCTAGCCGTACTTGGTTGAGGATCGGGTATACCGAAGGCATAAGTTGGATTAATGACAAGATGGAGACTACCTACAGTTATTATTACTCCAAATGATAGGCTTGTTGGGGTGGCTTCACTTGCCTAGCTGCAGCACCGCTTGTAAGTAGAATCAGGATTCCATTGCCAAATCCTTCAATCAAGTCAGCAATGACGGAATTTTGATCTATCTTATTCTCCCCAGCAGCCTTCGCAAGATAGCCAAAGAGACAGCTTTTTCGCCCACTGTCCTGGGAAGCTGTAGAATCCTGGGAACAAAGAAATGCCCAAAGCTCGTCATGTGACGGATTAGTTCCCTGGTCGACGACTGACCCATTCTCTCATATTCCCGATAAACTTCTAGCCTGGTTTTTATCTCTTTCAATTACGCAAACTCCCTGAGGTCTTCCGCGGTTCTCAGTCTTGCGCACTTTTCCAGAAATTGACGAAAGTGAACAGGCATATTAGGGTCTTCGTCCACTTCTGGACTATTGAGGTGATGTTCACGTTGTGGCTAGTGTGGCGTCCTCGCGAATCTTGCATTTTGTATGGAGACGTCTTTCCTCAAACGGTGTCGAGTGTCAAATCAGGGAGCTTCCAAGAAGAAAAGATTGCCAAGATCGATGGCGTGCTTTTGGTTATGAATCCCTATAGACTCAGGTGTAATTTTTTCTTTCATAGGTCCCGTTTGAGTCTTCGGCTAACTCAAAGTGAGCTCCAATAATTTAGTTTTGCTAATTACCATTGCTTGTCATTATCGCTCGATTAATTAATAGTTAATAATTATCGGTAATGGCATTAATAAAAGTGATTCAATGCGATGTGTGCGGAGCCGCACGTGACTGAATTTCTTGTGATACTCAGGCCTCGGTTGTCGATCAGGGTGATCGGCAGGCCTTACACGTCACTCCTATGCTACTGTTTGCATCATAGACTGTAGATCTATGATTCTCTAATTGTAAGTACGTCATTGGGGCCTCATATTTAGAGGAGGCTTCCCTGGACCTTGCAAGAGAGACAGAGATTAGGTTTGTACTAAATCTAATACTAGTAATTTTTATACTATCCTATACTAATTCTATTATCTTATTACTTACTAATTAACGTTTTATAGATAAACTACTAAGTAATCTATTACGTAGTAATATGAGAATATTTACTCTTTTAGTTTAAT
>JAJTUS010000200.1:0-88522 GCA_021399465.1 Hyaloscypha sp. PMI_1271 | reverse complement strand
GTGTTACTAGTGAATCGATAATTATAAATTAAATATTAAAAGATATTATATAAACTTATATTTAATTTAATTAATTTAATATCGACTTTATTAAAAGTATTTTTAATTTAATTCTTAATATTTATTATATTTAAATTATTATTATTATTAAGAATTATAAATTAATTTATATTTAATTAATATATTTATTTTAATTCTTATTCTAATATTTACTTAATCTTAATTATATTTAATTAATTTATAGTTTAGTTATTAGAATAACTTATATTACGAATTTCCTAGGTTATATAACCTCGCGTTATATGCGTGACTTAGCTAGTAGACTAGTACTAATTGGGATTAGCGTATTTAGAGATTATATATTAAAACCTTAATACTATAATTCTTACTTATAGAATAATAAGAACTTTACTACTTATATAATTAGTATTCTATAACTATATAATAGTATTATATATTACTAGTAAACTAATACTAATTAGTTAATACTTATAGATTAAGAAGAATTAAGCTATACTTACTTAAGATTTAGTTCCTTAGGAATAAAGCTATTATTTAAGTTAAAGAAAAGAAATACTATTAATTACTTTACTTATAATTTAGTTCTATAAAAAAGAAAGATACTATTTCTTATTAATTAACGAATAGTTAATTATTTAACTATTTTTATAACTTTCTTTTATATTAAAATTACTCTTTTATATTCTTTATAAACTACTAGAACCTTTCTTTAATTACTCTTTTATAAGGTTAAATACCTTTTATAAACTACTAGAATAACTCTCCCTTAATTACTTTTTTATAAGATTATAAACCCTATAACTTTATAAACTACTAGAGTAATTATTAAATTACTCTTCTATAAGACTAAATACCTTTTATAAATTACTAGAGTAACTTTCTATAAAAACTACCTTTTTTATAATTACTTAAATACTTAAATACCTAAAGCTTTTAAACTTTAGAACTTCTATCTAGAATTAATAATTCCTTACCCTTAAGAGCTTATTAAATACTACTTTTTCTTTAGAATACTACTCTCTAAGAAATATATATATACCTTATATATACCCTTAAAGTACTTTAACTTTAACTTTAGCTTTAGCTTTATTACTAAGTTAAGTTCCTTAAGCTTTAGAATTATACCCTCTTAGAATTATAATATTTTACTTCTAAATTTCTTAGTAAACGAAATATTTATAAACCCTTATAAACTACTCTAAAAACGATAATTCTTTACTTTTAAGAGCTTATTAAATACTTCTCCTTACTCTTTCTTTTTTAAATACCTTAATTACTTTACTTTTAAGCTCTTCTTTCTTTCGAATTATATATATATATATATATACTAGAGAGAATCTAATACTAAAAATACCTAAGAAAATATCTAATATTACTTAATATAGATTAAAAGGCTTCTAGTTATAGAAAGTTTATTACTTATAAGTAAATACTCTTTCTTTTCTAAGTATATTTAACCTTATATCTAAATCTCTTATATAAGTACTATAATTTAGTTTAAGGTCTAAGATACTATAGATAATTCTATCTCGTAAGTAAAAGAATAAAAGATATAATAAAAGAAATAGAAGTATAAAATCGATATAATTACCTCTATTAAAGATAACTTATCCAAATACTTAAATACTAATCTATATCTATATACCCTCTATAATTCTAGTAATAATAATCTCTAAGACTTATTTAAGTATAATTTTAAGGGCTTTATTTAGGTAGCTTTTAATTATTTAGATTAGATGAAACTATTATATTTATAGATAATTCTTTAGTATAAAGGTATTTATATATAAGACTATAAGAACCTTATTATTATATAGTTCTTAGTTAATCTTATTTAGGAAAAAGAATAGTATATCTAGAGTATAGGTAATATTAATAAAGCTAGAATAGACTTTTAAAAGGGCTTTATTACCTTAGCTTTTATATCTTTAAAGGGGAGGAATAAGTATCTTTAGTTACTTATATTCTAATCTTAATTACTTAATAATCCTTATTTACGACATATAGCTGAATTAAAGTACTTTAATAATACTTATAAAGCTCTTCCTAAACCTCTTCTAATAGAACTAACTTTTAGTACTCTTAAAGCTCCTATAATCGAAGTACTTATAATCGAAGTACCTATAATCGAAGTACCTATAATTAAAGCACTTATAATTAAAGTACTTATAATTAATACTCTTCTAATTAAGCTCTACTAATAGATACTAATACTAATAAACCTCTAAATACTAATTCCTTTACTTTTAAGGCCTTTTAGTAAAAACTAACGAACCTACTATTTCTTTTATAAATACTACTAAACTATTAGTAGAAGACGCCTTTACCTTTATAATTAACTACTACTTTACTAGAAGCTCGATTCTAAGATCTCTTTTAACTACTACCCTTACTTTACTTCTTTTAATCTCTATTACTAGTTTCATATAACTCTATATCCTTTAATAAACTAATAGAAGTACTATATTTACTTATACCCTTACTAAATTCGGATTCCAAGCTTTATAACAAATAGAAGTAAGTTAAACACGAATAAGGGTATATAGAATAAAAGAAATAAGTATATAGGTAGGAAATATATATATTAAATAGAAATAGGTATACTAAATAGGAAATAAGTATATAGGGTAAGAATATTAATAGAAATATATATACTAAGTGCTTAGGGATAATCTAGTACTAGGCCAGATTAGGAAATCTATATACGAATAGGGAATACTGTTTTTTAGACATTTTTTAGACGTTTTTCGTATTTTTAGAGAGTTCTTAGTATTAGAATAGCTTATATTACGAATTTCCTAAGTTATATAACCTCGCGTTATATATATAACTCAGCTAATAGACTAGTACTAATCAGAATTAGCGTATTTAGGGATCATATATTAGAACCTTAATACTATAATTCCTACTTATAGAATAATAAGAACTTTACTAACCTATATAATTAGTATTTCATAACTATATAATAGTACTACGTATTATTAGTAAACCGATACTAGCTTTATAAAGAATTAATTATTCTAAATATTAAAGAATAAATCTAGTCTTTAAAGCTTTAATTAAGATCTTTAAATATAAAATAATTTAAGAAAACTCTTTAAGAAATAGAAAATCATTATTTAGTTTATTATTATTAATAAGAATATATTTATAATTCAAATTAATTAATTAAAATAATTTACTTTTAATATAGCTTTTTTATATACTTTTAATTCTTATTATTATATTTCTATTTATTTTAATTTAATTTAAATAAAAGAAATAATTATATATTTATATATTTTCTAATTATTATTAATATTAAATAAATAAATTAAATAATTGAATTCAAAAGACTAAGGAATATTTCTATTATAAAAATAGCGAGTTTAAGAAAAGAAATATAAATTATATAAATTATATACTTTTAAGGATAATTATTACAAAACGAATTAAATAAAGAATAAATTAATTTAAGTATATATAGAATATTAAATAAGCGGGAATTAAATAGCTTAAATAATAATCTATAAGTACTTATTATCGAAATTAGATTAATCTTATCTATATATTAGCTTTACTACTCGTAATTACTATATACTATCCGGAAATCAAATAATTTAGCTCTTTATATATTCGTTTATTATATAATCCCTAGCTTTCCTTAGCTTTACTAAAGATCGAGAAATTAGCTTATAATTAGTCTAATCTTACTCGAAATCCAATTCACTACACTTATCCTATAGAGCTTACGGCTATCTTTATATAGCTAAGCCTAATTAACCTTCTCTTTTCAAAATTAAGGCCTTATAGTATATATTATAGATTAAGCCATACCTATTCTGGCAGCTCTTATAGTCCTGCTATAGTAGTGCCCTAAGCTAAAGAATCCTTAGAATAGTCCTTAATTACTAGATCTATCCTTCTAGTATATAGCGACTACGAATCGAGCTCCTTTCGAGATCGTATAATCTACCTCCTTATAATCTTTCACGTTAGCCTGCTTACTTATAACTTATTCTTCCAATACCCGTGTTTTGTATTTGGTCTATATAATACTTAATAGGAGCTTTAATACTATAATAGGGATATAAAACAAGTAGTAATATAGAGAGAAGAATGGGCTTCTACAGCGTGGGATCACAGCGTACGAGTGAGGAGTGAAATTAGTGAGTGAAGGTTGGTTGATTTCTAAAACAGGAAGGAAAGAGGAATAATATATAAGCGGGTTGCGAACTGTAGGAATGTCCGGAGGTCACATGACAAAACCACGTGACTAATAGGGGCAAAGTCCCCACCACAATACTACTATTATTATATAGATTATTATTTGTTATAGCCACGGTTACTAGTAATCGGCCCTTCTCATCGCAGGTTAGCCCAATTAAGGCACAGTGCACATTATCGTCTCCACATTGCGAGGGAGCTCACTAAGATCTGACCCTGACACATAATTCATTCGTGGCGAAGCTAGGTAGTAGCTAGCGGCGTCGTCGAGAGGCATTTCTTTAATTAGCCAGGTCGCAACGCATAGAAGGAATACCAAGGCCAAAGCTTCTACTGTTATAATTACTAAGGAGCATCGCCGTGAGGGTTAGTAATAGTGCGATGGCGAGGAGAGGGAGCTACTAAGTTCATGCTCGTATCTTAACTAATCCAATTAACTAAAGAGGGATAATGGCCGTCGCAGACACTTGAGAATATCGATTATAGAGTGAGAGATCGAAGGTTCTGGCTTTAAACCGGCTGTATTATTAAGGTTTTTACCCGCGGCGAGGCCGACAAAGGATTCTGGGTAGGTCTAGGTAAGATGAGTAAAGAGCGTATAGTGAGACACTAAGCGGCTAAATAAGAGAAGGGTTGAGAAAAGATTAAAGAGGAAGATAGTTAAGTAATAAGAGGAGCGCGACTTTATAAACGTTAAAAGCAGCGGCTGGCCCGTGTATGCACTTTACCTGATATAGCAGGCACTAAACCCGGGAGGGCAAACACCACAACTAAGATTACTAAATATATAGAAAATATCAATAATAATAGAGAAATTAAAACTAATATTATCCCTTAAGTTAAACTTGAATTAGCTAAGTGATTTCTTATTTAATTAGTACTACTTATAGTATCTCGTAAGGTATTCGAGGGCTTATTTATCGACTTTATAGCTCGCTTATTCTAGGACGTTTCGTAGTTTCTCGATTAATAAATAACTAAATTAATAGTATAATCGTCGTAATTTAGGTTCTATAAGGAAATAAGGGTTAGAGGTAAAGGATTCTAATATAAAGGTCTTAAGTAAGGTATCCTATAAGAGGAAAGAATAACTAAATCGTCGTATTACTAGTATCCGCTTCCTAGTAAATATAATTAGTTAATTCTAGAGGTTATTAAAATAGACCTTTAGTTTATTTATATTCGCTAAGCTAAGTAAAAATAGAGTCTTCGAGGATATAATATAGAATCATATAAGCTTAATTAGTATATCTATAATTATAGATCCTAAGGAAGATAATATACTAATTCTAAACTTGACTTTAATACTCCCTTTAGTGAATCTATCGGGCTTAATACTATTATTCGTCTATTATAAAGCTTGGAATTAATCGAGACTAGCGATTAAGTATTAGTAACTCTAGTATCTATTATAATTCCGTAAAAGTAGTGTGACGGCTGGCACCTCCACATAATCCGCCAGGGGCTAGGTATCAGGGGCTAGGGGCGAAACGCGGGACTAAGCTGGGGATCTTGGCAAGACTCTCTTAAAGGTCGAGGGACTCCTCCCTTCTTTGCCCCTTAGCTTAGTATTTTCAATACACGAGATTCTTTGAACCTTGAGCCTCGACCATTGCATTGATCCCGCCGTGACATAATACTAAGCTCACTCGACCCGGCCTGCAGAGGCGACAGCAATACTCCCGACAAAGGACTAGGGTACTACGTCCTTGGGGGGCGAAGACAGCCATACCGCCCTTGACATTCGGTGTTCCTCCCGAATCTCAAAGAAAAGAAGAACGACAATCGGTTGTGGTCCGCCGATTCAAAACAAAGAGAGCCGACGATCGGTTTCAGCTAGCCGATCTCAAGCGACTAAGACCCCTTTAGGGCATAGTCTTGATGGACGATACGCCCGGACCGTCTGGCTCAGACGACCTTAGGCCAAGTACGGAAACCTTCGGTGCGGCTGGCAAAAGGCCCCAGCGCGACGGAACAGAGGAACAGGACTTCGACGTTACAGACCGCCAACACCGGGAGGCCTGGTGTAGAACCTTCCCTGACGACGACGTAAAGACACGATTAGCCGACAGGGAGGCACAGATTGGCACGGACATGCCCAAGACACCCGTCGAACGAAGGAAATTGATAGCTAGGGAAGACCTTATCGACGAATACCGCAATATGCTCGACCGACAAGCGGACCACAGCTGGAAAGCCCACGTTTACATCAACCAGTTGAATGACAGAATCGACGAATTAGAAGCGATTGCCAACCGGCTTCGCGAAAAGGAGAGAGCTGCTCAGCTAGATGCGGCGAAATGGAGGAACAAGTGGGCGGATGTCCAGGAAAGTCGACGCTCCCTAACGGGAGAACCACCTGGAGGGCAGTACCGGGGCTCAGCATCACCGGGTTACGGCGATAGACCCCGACTCGTCAGAATCAAGGATCCGGCCCCATTTACTGGCAAGGACGACTATCAGATCAATGACTGGGTCTTCGACATGAGGAACAAATTGACACAGAACTCCACTGAGTTTGATGGCGAACCCCTGAAGATCGCCTACACAGCACGGCTGGTCGCTGGAGACGCCAGGGACCTCATACGTGATCGACTAGAACCCGGTTCAGTCGGACAAATCTCGTCAGTCGAACAGATCTTCAAGATCCTCCAACAAGCCTACGGCAAAAGTAAAGAAATGGAACGCCAGGAGGCGAAGGAGGACTACCGACGACTTCGACAAGGAGACAAAGCGTTCCCGGCGTTCTGGGCTGAATTTACCCGTCTCACGACTAAACTAGGGAAATCGACGGACGACCAGTACGACGATCTGATGGATAAGATGAACCTGGAGCTACTCAAGAGCCTCGGGGACAAGAAGTTCGACACGCCTAGGGATCTCGCCGAATGGTGTATGGAACAAGAGAACAGGCTTCTCTTAATCAAGAACCGGCAATCCAGAGAAAACCGCCTGACAGAAACGATCCGCCGTCGTGCTACTCCCCGGACTGGGAAGAGCGGTGGTAATCAGGGACTAGCCACTAACCCACGCCTGACGGAACCAACGACCCGACCGGCCTTTTCACGACCAAGAGAGCCAGTCCGCCGGGAATTCGAGAAGAAATTGGAAATGCCTGAGACGCTTAACTGCTACCTGTGTAGGAAGACCGGCCACATCAAAAAGGACTGCCCAAACGCCTATAAAGTCGCCTATCTTGAGGAAGACCGCGCGGACAGAACGGGCGAACCAGACCTAAACGACGTGGAATATGATTCCTATCCGCCGTCTGAAGAGGAATCCGACGACGATGACTCGGGAAAAGTCTAGCTCTAGGCATGGAGGTGGCCCTCCTAGAGCAAGAATTCCACCAAGAACCAGTAGACCTCACTCAACTTATCGGCGGGGAGCAGTTCCTAGTCGAATGCGGGGTCCACTAGAAGGGAAATGCCATGACCTTCCAGTGCTTGGTGGACACCGGGGCGAACGCGTACGCTCTAATTAACCAAAAGCACGTCCGCCCCCTGACTAGAGTACTCCACATGCCGGTGTACACACTTCCAGATCCCGTTCCCCTTCGAGGATTCGACGGACAACCTAGTAAGGCTGTCCGGCAAGTCGTCATAGCGGACCTGGAAATCGACCAACACCTCCAGACCCGACAATACTTCCTATCCGCCGACCTGGGCTCTCACGATATAATCCTGGGGAGGAAGTAGCTTGCTAAACACGGTGTACTACCGGACTGCCGATAGAACCAACTCAGATGGCCGGGAGATACTACGACTCGGGTCCTAAAGAGGACGAGTGTGGAAGAACCAGAGGGCGACAGAACGGTACCCCTCGCCCCTCCACGAGACCTCCTTACTCGGAAAGCCGAATACCAGGCCAGGAAGGAGGAATTGAACCTCAATATCATCGATATAGGCAAACCAATGGACTATTCCATATGCCTCGTCGGTGCAGCAGCCTTCCAACTCAGTACAAAGGATCCTGATAATCACGTCGGATCTATTACTATTGACGAGATCGACCACGAGCTAGAGAAACGAGATCGGAAACCGAGGAAACACCCGTCCCTACCGATAGCTACTAAGCGTCCAAAAACCCACATAGCCGGGTGTTCAGCTCAAACCTGCGACCTCATATACACTCTCGACGTGGACGAACAGGATGCCCTCGGCGATACCTCGTTCTTTGACCCCGGTGAGCTACAGGAGCTTCGGACTATATTGCCCTCCTAGCTCGACGATATGGCTAGCGCCTTCTCGAGAAAAGCGGCAGATACACTACCACAGTCTCGGCCATTCGACCATAAGCTCCGCTTCGACGGACCAGATCCCTCAATGAGGGCGGCCCACCTCTATAAAATGAGCTCCCCAGAACTAGGAAAAATGCGGGAGTACCTGATTGAGAACCTAAAGAAGGGTTTTATTAAGCCGTCCGATTCCCCCTTCTCGTCGCCTGTCTTATTCGTCAAGAAAAAGGACGGCAGCCTACGCTTTTGCATCGACTATCGCCAACTAAACGCCCTGACGAAGAAGGATCGCTACCCTCTGCCACTTATTACTGAAACACTCGACCGTCTGGCGGAATCGTCGGTATTTACTAAACTAGACGTCCGACACGCCTTCAACCGGATCCTAATGGAGCCAAGCTCCACGGCATGGGCGGCCTTCCGGACGAGGTACGGTTCCTACGAACCGGTGGTTTTACCATTTGGACTCTGTAATGGTCCTGCAACGTTCCAGAGATATATGAACGCCGTCCTAATCGACTATTTGGACAGCTTCTGCTCCGCCTATGTGGACGACGTCCTAATCTTTTCTAAGAGCAAGAAGGAACACCGACAACATGTCCGGACGGTCCTACGGAAACTCGAGGATACCGGATTACAAGTCGACATCCGTAAGTACGAGTTCGAGGTATCGAAGACGACATTCCTAGGGTTCGTCGTCTCTGATCAGGGCGTCCAGGTGGATCCTGCCAAGACCGCTATTATCCGGGATTAGGACCCTCCTACGACCAAGAAGGAGGTTCAGTCGTTCCTAGGCTTCTGTAACTTCTACCGGAGGTTTATACAGGCCTATGGGCGGGTCTCCCGCCCCCTGAACCGACTAACAGAAAAGGACACACCGTCGAAGTTCACACTCGACGAGAACCAACGAGACGCCTTTGAACGCCTCAGAGGGTTACTCATCTCAGCACCTATACTACTCTACTTCCGGTACGACCGAGAAACCCGACTAGAAACCGACTATTCGGACCTAGCTACCGCAGGAGTACTAACCCAGAAGAGTACCGAGGACGGACAATAGCACCCCATCGCCTTTTATTCCAAGGCTCTCAAGGACGCCCAGCTTCATTACGAAATCCACGACAAGGAACTACTTGCTGTCGTCCAAGGGCTACAAGAATAGCGGGTAGAACTAATTAGTCTACCTACTTTTCTTATTATTACAGACCACAAGGCACTTGAGTACTTCGGGACGAAGAAGCTCCTGAACGAGCGGTAGATACGATAGATGGATATCCTATCGTTATTCCACTTTCAGATTACTTATCGGCCGGGTAAAGAGAACACGATTACCGATATCCTATCTAGGAAGGATGAGCTCACGACTATATAGAAGCAGGCTAAAGAGGCTGAAAAGACACGTGTGGTTTTCTATCCTAGTATAATCCTCGCCGCTATCAATGAATCAGTCGCTATCCCTCCCCCTTCGAAGCCTAGAGGAATCGATGAACTAATAGTCACGAACGAGGTCATATAGGCGAATCTCACAGATCTGTCTTTAGAGGATAATCGAGAGAAGGCCCGCCAGAAGACTAACCTATAGGAGATATCCGGAGATCACCTACTTTACGGCAAGAAGCTCGTAGTACCGGACAGCTATGACTACTTACGAACTAGACTCCTTCGATAGATCCACAGTACGACGACCACGGCCTACCCTAGTCGGAACAAGACGAAGATCCTGGTCAAACAGCTCTACTAGTGGCCTAGCCTCTCAGCGGACGTCGACCAGTTCGTAGTAAACTACCACGAATACCGGAGATCCCATAAGCCAAGGGATAAGACGCCCGGCTTATTACACCCTTTACTAGTTCCCTTGAGGACATAGGACGACTTATCAATGGATTTCCATAGCCCTGGCTCGACGAGTAAAGGATACGACAATATCTTTATTGTAGTCGACCAGCTATCCAAACGCTATATCAGCTTACCCACCACGAAGAACGCTACGGCGAGGACTGCCGCCGGCCTCTTCTACCGATATGTCTGGCGATTCAGGGGTTCCCCCCTGACTATTACTAGCGATCGAGGCCCCTAGTTTATTTCAGACTTTATAGACGAATTGTCGAAATTAACTAGGACCAAACTAAAGCTCTCGACGGTAGAACACGCCCAAACCGACGGCCAGACAGAAATCGTCAACCAGATAATTGATACACGACTACGCCCCTTCGTGAACTACTTTCAGGACGACTAGGCGGACCTACTCCTGGCACTTGATACCGCGGGCGCCGCCTGCCCTCACGAATCGACCGGCTTATCGCCCTCAATAGTTGACTATAGGTACGAACCCCGACTAGACTTCGATTAGACGCTCTCGACCACGAAGTTCAAGACGCCAAGGGAGAAACTAAATCGCGAAGAAGTATAGTAGTAGGCTAAGAGAATCGATATAGCAGTTACTTACGCCCGATAATGTATGGCTGAGGCCCAAGAACGACATACTAAACAAGCTAATAAGAAACAGCGAGAACCTGACTTTGGCCCAGAGGATATGGTCTATGTGATCAAAAAGACATGGAAAACGGACCGACCTTCAGACAAGCTAGACTACCCTCTCGCTGGACTATTCAGAATCATCCAAATGGTCGGCTATTCCTATGAATTAGACCTCCCACCATCCTATAAGATATGGCCAATCTTCCATACGGACAGACTTCGTAAGGACCCGGGTAACCCTTTGCCCGGCCAGACGAATGAGGAGCCGGACTCAATAGAGGTAAACGGCGAACTGGAATGGGAGGTCGAGAGGATCCTATCCTCTAGGACGCTTCATAGCAAACTCTACTATAAAGTAGAGTGGAAGGGATAGGATATGGACGACGAATAGTACCTTACGTCAAACTTCAAGAACTCCGCTCTAGAACTCCGAAGATTCCACGAGCAAAATCCCGACGAAGCAGGACCTCCCGTCCGCTTGAACCACTGGATCAGATATGCAGAGGAGGATAAGTTCGACGAAAACCACCCTGATGACGATAAACCCCAGTATAGGGGCTCCAGGATCCAGAGGAGGAGAAGAAAGAACTAGACATTTTCCAGGTTTTGTCTAAACCTGAAGCGTATTCCCTTTGTTTAGCTATACGATTTAGCACCACGTTCCTTCCCTATAACTAGGCAAAAACCTCCCTTTTGTCATACCTCGATATATCCTACCACTGGAATAGCTCGCTTAGGGAGAGGTGAATCTGTAAAGCTGAGACGGGAGTGAATTTACAACTTTCCACCCTACAAAATATCGCGAAATCCCTCTCAACCACCTTAATTCCTACAACTACATCTATTTCCACTACTACCAACACCACGACCTAGCCATAGATATGGCCCAAGAGAACGGCGATATAGGCACCTTACCAGACGCTGCACTGTCTATTCTCAACATATTCCAGAAGCTCGGCCCGGATGGTAGTATTGCCAGCGCCTCAGCTTTGTTCCACACCCAGATGACAGACGTCCATACTAGCAAATCTGCCTATACGGACGCCGAGGGTAACATCGTCCCTAGGGAGCAGGTCGAGATACACCGTATGGCCTACGAAGCCCTACGTCTAATTCCTGAGGTCACTACTGAACAACTCATTACAGAATAGGAAGAAGAAGACAAAAAGAACGCTCCCGCCGACGGAACCGACACTCCCGCCGACGGAACCGATACTCCTGCCGACGGAATCGATATTCCTGACGGCGGATCAGACATGGCTATGGATATTTCTGACGGCCCTAGCCCCCTACCTAACACAGAAATACCCAATGCCCCTCCTCCAAGAAGTGAGACCGACGACACAAACCCCCTTCCCGACGAAGTTAGAGATCAACCAGACGACGGAGCGGCGGATTTTGACGAGGAAGTCCATAACCCTGAGGGCTCCCTTGGCGGATTAGACGGCAGCAGCGATAGTCCCGCCCAGGACAAACCCCCTATCCTTCCCCCCAAGAGAAAGCCTATCGTTCTCATCGACCCGACTAAGAATAAGTCCTTTGATCTCACTAGAGAGGACGACGAGAACCCCCAAGATATCGATCCGATAACCAAGAAGACCAAGAGCGACGTCCAAAATACTATAAACAGCTTCAGGAATGTCGTCAAAACCCCCTCAAAGAACGCCAAGAAACCCTCCAAATCCTCCAAGAAGAAGAAGAGCGACAAGAAAGCACAGAAGGTCGCCCCTACACCCGAGAAACTCAAGCGGAAGAGAGTAGAGGAGAGCGAGGAGTCCGACAAGGAGGAATCGGCCGCCGACGAAGACGTAGGACATGTCGGCAACAAACAACCACTCGCCACTAGCCCAGGACCCCGCAACAAGCGCTAGAGCGAGACTAAGGCATGGCGAAAGCTCCTGAAAGCCGAGGAGGACAATGAATACCCCACTGACATCGACGACCTGGTAGAAGCTACCAAGAAGGAAGTCGGCAGGGACCTCCAAAAGGGCTATATAGAGAAAGTCATGAAACTCAAAGTCATCGGATTCCACGACAAATGTGCCCAATTAGCCGCTGAACAGTAGACAAATGAGACCCTCGAAGAACAACTCAACGACGCTTTCATCAAGCTCGCCAAGGCTAACAAGATGATCGAGAACCTCCAGAAAGAAAACAAGCGACTGAAGGACGGCGCTTCCAAGTCAATGGTCGATACTCCCAAGCCGAAGGCCGACACCCTCAAGAAGAAAAAGGCTAAGAAGTCCTCCAAATCAAAGCCTGACTCGACGAATACCCTCGATCTGCCGGCACCCAACCGAGCCCGCCCGTCAGTAACCGTCCCACTGTCAGCCATCGCATACGCAAGCATCCCAGACAATATCATCGAGGCCGGTATTAGCATGATTCGGGCGACGGATGAGGAGGATTGGTCAGAACGTGCAGAAAACTGGGTCAAGCTGGCAGAGTCGAGACCACGATTTGACTACAAGTAGCCGCTTTGAGAGGACGAAACGGGGTGGATGGACGCGATTTTTTCTTTTTTCCTTTGTTCTTTACATGAAATCATACCCTAAATGAGGGCATTTAGGATTTTCCTGCGGGGGGGGTGATGTGACGGCTGGCACCTCCACATAATCCGCCAGGGGCTAGGTATCAGGGGCTAGGGGCGAAACGCGGGACTAAGCTGGGGATCTTGGCAAGACTCTCTTAAAGGTCGAGGGACTCCTCCCTTCTTTGCCCCTTAGCTTAGTATTTTCAATACACGAGATTCTTTGAACCTTGAGCCTCGACCATTGCATTGATCCCGCCGTGACACATTGCATTGATCCCGCCGTGACAGCAAGTATATATATTAGGGTTTAAGAAATATATCACGTGACAAATTCTCTTCTAACTATTAAAATTTTCCCATACTTAATATTTAACCATAATTACATAAATACTACGATTTTATTGTGTTTAATAACTAAACGTTAATTAAAACTTGAATTTACTATTAAAGAATACTCTTTTCGCAAATTATAGTTATTTCATAAACATTTCATAGTACGGAGCCCTACTGCTTCGCCTATAAGGTACCCTTTCCAATCACAGGATCCTCTCCATTAAGCACGTGACAGAGTACCCCGCGGCAGAATTCCTCACCGCCCTGCACTCAACGCCACATCTCACCCATGATAGGCACCTCGTTCCCCATTCCTCCATTCCTCCATTCCTCTCCAGATACTCCACTCCACACCATGCCATCGCTCAGCGCCTCTACCTCACCCCACGTCGTTTTACCCCCCTCGCGTTCACGCTCGCAATCCCCAATCCGACCTCCCTACTCCCCAATAACACCAACAATCTCCTCCGCGCGCCTAGCCACGATCACTCCTCCCTCTAACGCCTCTCAAACACGCCCCACCTCCACCTACACCCATGCCCAACCGCCTCAAACCTCGATCCCGCAACCGGCTCCTATACCCTTCACAACCGTTACCTACGAGGAGAATCCCGATGTCCTTGCGTTAAAGAGCGCAGCGAGTATACTGCAGATACAGGCGAGGAATGCGGTTAAGGATATCCAGGCCCTACAGAGGATTAAGGAGAAGGCTTTGAGGGATCCGACGGCATTTGGACGGGCGCTTGAGAGTGGCGTGGTCAGAACTCGTGCTGATCCGTTGTACAAGCCGGGAGAATTTGAGAGTGAGGAAGAGGATGATGGGACTGGGGATGTGGAGATGGGAGGGGGGAGGGGGAATGGGAATGGGAAGAAAGAGGGGAAAGGGGAGAAAGTTAAGAAAGAAGGGAAGAGGGAGGGCCCGGGAGAGAAATGGGAGACGTTGCCTGCGCCCCAGAATGTTGTAAGATGTCCGCCGGTGAACTGGAATCAGTATGCGGTTGTGGGTGACTCGTTAGATAAGATACATAAAGATCAGGTTGAGCGGCCGAGTGAGGGGGTCCCGATGAAGGTTGGCAGTGATGGGCAACTTGTTAGTGGCGGGGAGGGGGTCAGGAGACAACATGATTTGGGGGTCGCCGCGCCGTATCAGCCTGGAAGGGATAAGATCGAGAAGATGAGTACGAGGAGGGGTGGGAAGAGATGAGTGGAGGGAGGGGCTTGGGTGCCGTTATGATATCACGATAGTGGAGTTTGAGCATGGCATGGCGCTAGGGTTACTTTGGTCATGGGATAGAATACTGTCGGAGCACAGGAGGAAATGTTCACGCTGTGTGGTATACAGACGAACCTGATGACAGAAAGCGGCATTTCCATAGAGGCAACAATGCATTAGATAGGTCTCCAATCCAGTGTCTACAACCTTCGTATTTGCTATTCTTTCGTTTCGTGACCTCATAATAAACATATCTACTAGAATCATCAAGCTGCAGAATCATGAAAGTCAAACTCCACCGTCTTTGTGATCACACCATCTTTCTGTTGGAACTCCTGTGATTCCTCGTTGCTGTTATGAGTCCCAGCCTGTGATACCGTGCTTTGGAAAATCCGCTCCTGCGAGCTGGACATTCCACCGTGGGCGTCGACTCTAGTTTCGACATGGGAAATTGGGTACATGGAGATACTGGAGAGACCATTATTCTGTTTGCGACTCGAAGCATTGTTGAGGTTGCGGCTGCGACTTTGTGATGAGCTCTCGTGGATGTGGTTTGAGACGACGAGCTTTGAGGCTAGGATGTCGATGCTGAGAAGGTTAGCATTGCCATAAGGGCCAGTGTGGGAGAATATCATACAATAACATTACTGGAAACATGCACTCCAACGTATAAACGAATCTGTCGAGCTGAGAAGCGGGCGTGGTAGCGCTCTGAGCCGTCGTTTGGAACGAATATGTTATCGCTCGAGAGAATCCAATGATCGCTAATGTCGCAAGTCTGATTTCCGTGCTCCTCATCAAATAGCTGAAGAGTCCTGAGGTTGAAGAAGCTTCTATTGAAGTCCGGCGTGCCGAAGCGAATTTCCTCAACAGGAAGAAGGCGCTGATACATTCGACGAGGGCTATTGAGCTAAAGTAGCCAACGTGAAGGTGATCAATCGTAATTTGGCGGCTGGTGTTTCCTTCGAGGATATCTTTGGCGCGGCTCGCGAGGATGAAGATGCGGAGAGTAAGGAGGACAGCCATTATTGTCCAGAAAAGACACAGAAAGATGACGCGACTTCGATTTTTGAGGACTCGCGTGAGGATCAGATAACTGTAGAAGGATAGCCCCGCTTCTTGGATCTATATCTTGAATCAGCAGAGAATATGTTGCCTGGAAAGGATACCAGCTACCAGCCAGCACATGTCTGCAATCCCCGCAGCAACAACAGTTCCAGTCTTAGGATAGTCTGCGTAGAAAGCATAGTAACAGAGTCCATTTGCCACCGAACCAGCAACTGAAACGACAATCGGAACGAGTGAGACCGGTGAGAGGGAGGTGATGCCAACGACCATCAAGCCAAATAAAACATTGGTCAAACCAATACTGCTCAGTATTGCCCAACTTTGTTCAAAATATACTGGGACAGTAGGTGTAGACATGATCACTATGCATGCACAAGGACAGTTGGAGCGCGGGAGCTGTACTTCGACCCAACCTTATACTGCGAGCGTGGTCCCGAGACCGAGACTACCAGAGATCTCTTCATGCAAATGCGGAGGGACCGTGAACCCACTAGAGCTTTGAATATCAACCATTGGGCGAAAGGAGCCGTGCCGCACCCAATCTTTACCAATAGTGTCTTGGCGGTGTAGCCGCACATGTCGACCTTGGTCCTTGGCAAGCATCTTGATTCTGCATTATTGTCAACTAAACATCATCGTAGCAATCCGGGGAATGAGATCTGTAGTCCTCCCCCTGTTTCACTTTCATCTCGTCCATCTGGGGTTGGAGGGCGCGCAGCCACAATGTGCTAGCTCTGCGTTGAATATATGCGGGTTCTCAGCGCAGACCAAGAAACGTTTGCGATGACTGGAGATGTTGTTAAGGTTTTTTTAATATATTTTTTTTATTAAAAAAACCCGGCTGACAGACGCCATAGCATTCGTTTTTCAAGGATTAAAAGGTTGCCTCACAGAAGCAATTTGGAGGGGAAATCTGGCGGGCCAGACGGGATGCCTCGTGTTTGCTGGGATCATCCCGAGACACTAACGCCTAGCTTTGGAACACCTCCAATCCGAAGCCACAACAATCATGAGAAACCGTGTTGGGTTTGGAGACTGCATCGAGAGCATTCATTCGTTCCACCGGAAGGTGTCCGCATGAGAAATGTTGGAAGGTTTCCGAATAGCCGACAGGCCGCAGTGGAATTCCAACAAAGAAACAGGGGGGCAACCAATCATGATTGCTGGCTTGGATTCGCTTGGACCACTCCTTGAACACCCCTCCACAAGAATAGATATAGTTGAAACCAAAGATTTTCTGCTGCGGGAGCGGTATCGAGACGACTCATGTCGCCATCGGGCGATGTCCAGATTAGAATCTGACAGCCGGCAGTGAAATGAGGTCGCTCCAGACCCGAAGCATGGTTCATTACCTGCAGAGCGCCTCTCCCCGGGTCTTGCCGTGCATTGCTGGTTATTGAGTCCACAAACATCATCTCCACCATCTGATTCCTAGCCTCATAAGGACATGACTAATCGTTCGACGCTAACACCCCCTCAATGAGAATCCAGAAACTCCAGTATGTGCCCTATTTCCCAACTGTCAAGGCCTCTGGCACTGTCCTTTTCTATATAGCAAGCCTTGTGAGATCTTACCAACAACACATCAGGAAAAAGACAGCAGGGAGAAACGGGGCTATCCCGTCAGCAAAGATTGCAGTTTAGGGTAAGCAAGAGTCCATACCTTAAACCACTCCAAGTATGAATCGTGACGCAAACAGCCCAGCAATGTTCCGAGTGAAAGCTTGTGACATAGACACAATGCCCCATGCTGAAGTAACGCAGCATATGTAAATCGAGGGCCGCACTTTGCGAATGATGAGATTGGACGGCAATTGTGTAATGACATCTTAGAAAACACATCGGTAAGGATCCGATGTAAAGATGGCATATCCACTTACATCCGACATAAAAGATTATCAGCAAGTATTGTACAGTACTGAGAATTCGAGATCCCTAATGTATCTGGCAACCCAGCAATCTTCGCATTGGCAATATTATTCCGATTCAGAATGTTCAGCAGAAATAGCAGAAGTACAACTGGTATCAGTGTGCAGTCCAATCTCTCACTAAATTCTTGTTGAGTTTTGAGATGTCGTCTTCGTTCAGATGCTGGAGCACCTCTAGAAGTAGGAGGTATTCTAACGGCGGGATAATCTTCTCCACTGCCTCCACATCCTCTTTTGCGGTATCGATGCGATCCATATTGTCGTTTCGATTTCAGCAGTACGAAGGTGATAGTAGTGACTTTGAGGGGTCATTGAAAAAAGACTAGATATATCTTGGGACTATGACATTCAAGTCCCAGAGCTATGCCCCAGATACCATCCCGCACTTTGCGGAGTGACACGTGGTACGGAGAGAAGTGCGGAGGTCCCGCAACACATTGGGATGGAGCCGTACGAAGCTCACGAAGCGGACAACACCACCTTGGCTGTCGTGCAAGACATCTTCTAGACAATAAGAAATGAAAATCATGACAACTGGTGATAGCAAGAAGGAGGTTCGTATTGAGTTAAGGAGCATTAAACGCTTTCGCATTGACAGGCGTCAACGGCTCACCGATGAACTCCCCATCTGGTCCAACAACGGCCAGGATATTCTTCATAGCATTCGGCTCAGAATTGATCCTCGTATCTAGCGCACCTCCCCCAATATGCGCCGTCAGCGTAGCATTCTCCATCTCCGCAAGCTCTGGTGCAACCTGCAATTCATGGTAATATACATACAGACCAGCAGCACTGATATGCCCGCTCTTCAACGCAGCGACAAGAGCATCCTCGTTGACGACTTGTCCGCGTGCAGTGTTGACTACCCTAGATCCGGGCTTCATCAATGCAAGAGCTCTTGCATCTATCAGATCTTGTGGATGTGCATTCAGAGGTGTATGGATGGATATGCACTCCGCGACCTTCAGCAGCTTATCCAGCGACGCATGAAACGTAGCACCAAGCCTGTGCTCCTCATCCACACTCGCCCTCACCACATCAAAACAATGTATCTCCATTCCCAGCGCCATCCTCGCCTTATACGCCAACTTCTTACTAATACCCCCCAATCCAATAACCCAAAATATACCCCCTCGGATTATGGCTTATCGAAGCTATTAGCTTGTGGGTGACGTTGAAGATCTCGAGTACCGTGGTTCGAGTAGGAAGTTGCGAACGTGTGAAGCTGCAGAAGACGGAGACGATCATGTAGAATGCTGTATCGGAGACTGCTTCGTCGGATGCACCTGCGCCATTGGCGTACCAGATCTTGTGCTGGCCGAGGAGGTCGGTGTCTGCCCAGTTGAAGCCTGCGCCAGCACTGGCGAAGATTCGAACGGATGGTGGGAGGGGAATTAGTTCGGCATCCCATTGTCCCATTTCTCCTCCGGTTTGGAAGTGTGGACCGTAGATGGCTGAGAAATCGCCATATCTGGGGTATTGTTAGCCCAGGGAGTAGATTGGCGGGAATTCATTACTTTCTTAGTTTTCAGGGCATTAATGACGGAGACCCGATCCTTCTCCTCGCTTTCGATGACATCGAATCCGGAGAGGAACTCTCCCTCGTAAAATTTCTGGTTGTATTTGATGGATTCCCAATGTGGAGGATCGTTGGCTTGGGCATGTCTTGGAAGGCATGGTGTATACCACAGAGCCGTGGAAGCAGGGCTGACTAAGAACCACACCTCCACCAAAATGATCGTTTATCGCCATCGCATTTACCTACAGTACACTTTAATTTTGCTTGCATTTCTATACTAATAAATTCCCACTCCCTTAATGTTCTTATAAGTTACAGAGCCTGGCTAGGGCAAACGTATAAGTGTCCCTTCTATAGTTATAGTACGCGTATCGCTAACTTATAGCGCTTATATCGCTGATCTACAGCGCTTACACCGCTAAGCCATAGTACTCATATCGCTAAATTATAGCGCTCATACCACAAGTTTTTATACCCCACTTAACGGGTTCTCTCGCGCGGCCCCGGTATGATTGTACAACTTTCGGTCCGCAGAATTACAGTAGGAGTTAATGCAACTACGATACGCGATCATTTTAGTGGCGGTATTGTTCCACCAGATGGGGGGACCAGGGGGGATATGGTTCTCTGTGTAATAGGTCATCTTCTTTGGTCCCGTCAGCAAATGATAGAAAGGAAAGCCCGCTTGGGTACTTGATTTTTTCGGTGCTGCGCAGCTTCGAATCGATGCTCTCCTTGTCAAGGAATTATATAAGTTAAACGATCTCGCCAAGCGAGCAAAAGAGCGTCGCATGTCAACACAGCTACTTTCCGATTGGTGTTCGTTCTCTGCTAGAGATCATGCTACTGTAATATAGTCTCTCTTTCTATACAGACTAGAAGTGTGCGGCTTTGAATATAGAGGAAAGAAGCATAGTATTGAACATTTTGCGCTCGTGGCTGATAGCGGCCAATGTTATGTGGCGCTCGGCATTGGCCTTTTTCTTTTCTCATATTCAATGAAACTTGCTGCTGCGTTGCATCTATTAATTTCAAAATATACTCCTGGAGTCCTGGAAAGCTGCTTCCCCCTGAAACAACAACATGAAACAGCCATTGAGCATACCGCAAGCGGCCGCTCGAGCATATGAGGGGTACCCGTTTGGCTCACCGCTCGCTTCAAATTTCTTCATATTCACCTCAACTATCAATCATTTGGGTAGTTAGTACTGAAGTCATACCGCTCGAGAACTGCTCCTCCGATCTCAAAATTTCAAGAGATCCCAGACGCAGAACAACCCCGGATCTCAGCTTTACAAGCGGCCCAATATTCTCGACCTCCTCTCCAACTTTCAAGCTGCTTGCAACTCCTCGGACAACGCTCGCGCCGAAAGAAATAATCCAGATTCCGTCCCCTCACCTTTATCAAAAATCGTCTTCCAGGAATACCCTGTACTTTCACAACAGTCCACCGCAGCAGTAAGCATCTCTCGCAATGCCTGCCTACTCTAAGTTAGAGCCGTACGAGCTCTCTCGCGATAAAGCAGAACTACTTCAGCAAAGCTTCACCGAGCCGCCCCCTATGCATATCCCGGAACTTGAAGTCTACAAAAAGCGACCGAAGCCCTCTGAGCTCCGCAGCAGAGTCATGGGAGATCTCGCAATGGTCGATCTTACCACTCGTCATCCACCCCAAGCCATGGCAGCAGTCCTTCGCAGTGTCCATCGCACCTGGGAGAACTTCTACGAAGGATCCGTTAGTCCTAGTGAGTTCATGCGAACTCCCTTCGGCGCTCCATACGAAATCGTTTCTGTTGCCGGAAAGGGACGTGGCGTCGTTGCGAGTCGAGACATCACAGCTGGGGAAGTCGTCTTGCAAGATACGCCCGTTATTGTGCTACCTCCTGAATGTACCAGCAATCTCCTCTTCTTGACTCTGCCTCAGAAAGCTTTGGAGGCTATCCTGCTTCTGCACAATGCGAAGCCAGGCGTCAAACGCTTTTCAGCAGATCTGGATATCCCTCTCCACCGCCTCATGGATCTTCTGTCAGGAGTTTTGGATACTAATTGCTTTGGCACAATCGCTTCTTGTGGCTTTATTGGCGTGCTCCTCCTCACGGGCTCGCTATTCAACCACTCCAACAAGCCCAATCTGACCAGAGCGTGGAACAATACGACCGAGAAGCTGGTGTTCACCAGTGTGCGGGACATCAAGGAGGGAGAGGAACTGGAGGTCGATTATGTGCCGCATGAAATTGGAGTGGCCAGAGCTGAACGTTTGAAGGCTTACGGCATCTCATGATCTCAGCATCTTCAGAAAAAATCGGTGGCTGTTCTGGCAATCTGCTTGGGGGTTGTGTCACTGAGCTCGCCCATGTGGCAAATTCTGATATATTCCATGCTTGCATACGACGGTATGTTCACTTCTTAGGGTCCTACGTTACCTTGAAAAATATAGCTGACAAATATGGACAGTTGATCCTACCATTGCCGCTGAGTTGCCGGGACTTTCAAGGGGCAGCAATCTGGGGAATCTGGAGACAAGGCGTTGGACTGTGCGCTGTTTCGTGATTCCTTCGCGATATATTTCGAGGATTGTTAATTCATTGCTACTTCCAAATCCACTTCCCTATTACTATCTAGTGAAGATGCGTCTTTTAGACCTTCGAGTTGACGGTGTGCACCCCACGAACAAGAAGGCAAGGAACTAGAACGATGACGCTGTGCTCGAACCATGGTCATCAGTGCAGGACTGCAAAGTATTCTATGCCTATTGACGGCTTTTTCTTTGGTACTCTTCAAAACCTACTTTCTTTCGGGCCTACGGGCTCTTCGGATTCGACAGCGAGATAATAGTACCTGGTAAATGAAGTGGCATTTAACGGAGTCCGCACATTGAATATTTACGAGCTGATGGACTAGACGGAAGGGTATCCCTTCGCTAGTAAGCTTGGGCCAAGATATTTGGCTGACATGAAACGCCTTGTTATGTTCGGAGCCCAGTTAGGCTTGGCCATAATACTTTTGGCATCGATAAGGTATCGATACTGGATGGTATTAGGACCCGTTTCGTAGAACGCACGTCTTTTGATTGCTGGCGTTCGCCAACAACCAAATACTAGCGTTTTCAATACTCGGTAGTAGAAGCCGGCTTTTGATAATCATTGTAATTACGGAGGTTTCAAAGTAATCTCCGGTGGTCTTAAATCTTAAGGGCTTACTTTTCTTTAGTGATTACTCTCTATAATTATAGGGTATTATAGCCCAATATTCAATCATCCCCTAAGGCGAAAGTAATTAATTAATTACTTTACTACAGCTTTCCTCCTAAGAAAGAATTCACAATAAAAATTATGTGAGAAACGTGATATTTATATAATAATTAAAATATTATTTATGCCTTATAAAGTGTGACGGCGCGGGCTAGGGTCACGGAGTTAGCTGTCACTTGACTGGTTTCACTAGTCAAGCCAGTGTTTCAGTCGTTTTAGCTAGTACTTCTCCCCTTTTCTCCCCTCTCTCTCACGCTCTCTTCTCTTTAGCCTTATATTCTATGAGACAGGAAATAGAGATCTTTATGCCTCGACTATTACTCTAGCTCCGCCGTTATATGAAGCGCTATAAAGGTAGTTAGAAAAAGGGCAAAAGCTAGCATTTTTAGAACCACCTACTTTTGGTGGTTCTGATATTACGGCCAAGCCTGAGATCAGTTTCATGTATATTTATTCCAAACTCAAAATCGAAATCAGAACTTTCCACGAGTAAGGGGTCCTTTGGCACGCTTTGTCGCACACTCGTGGAAATTTGGTAGGACGGTGAATGAGACATGTTTAATTTAAGAACTATGACAATAAATAAGTATATATAGCACGATGATGGCCTGTTTGGTAGCTGAACAACCACAACCACACATTTATTACCAAACAACCTCTCTTTTCATCGATATATAACTCATAACTCTTCAATTCCAGCCTCTTGCAAAAATAAAGCGGCATCTCAACCACCATCAAGCCTTGATCAAGTCAACATGCAGTTCACTACCTTCTTGACCACCGCCGTCATCCTCGCCATGGCCTCCTCAGGCCTAGCCGCATGTACCTACGAGCAGGGCAATTACTTTTCCGTGTGCAAAATCGGCAACAACCTCTTTTGCGGCGGCATGACGGGCATCTGCTCTAGCGGACAGACCGAAGATTTTGACGACACAGCTACTAAGGCGAACGAGGAGTCCTGCAAGGGACTGACGGCTGGAAATGGCTGCACGCAGACCGTCAGGTGCTGTTAGAGAGGATGCTGTGAGGATACTATAGAAAGGATCACAGATGGAGGGCGGAAGCGGACCAGTTTTTCAATGGGAAGTTGGGAGTCGAGCGGTGCTACTGGCAAGATGGAGGAGAATCTTCATTTCATGTCTATACATGACAGAACAAAGACCTTGTACTGTAGTCCAGCGGCAAATTTGAAATTTTTGAAACAAATTCTGTGACCTGGGGTGGACATCGATTTGGAGACTCCAACATGGTAGAGAGACTGAGCACTACCATCATCTAATTCCTCTTCAAAATCCCATTTATTGAACCATTCCTAGCTCCAAACTGAGTTCTTCCAAAAGAAAATTGCTGGTATGGACAGACGAGCATATGCTGCCAGCCCTAGAAGTAGATGAATTGAATGCCGACGAAAGGAGCGCCTTCATTCGTTCTAGCTGTGGAATCCGATGAAATTGTGTACCATTTGATACACATGGCGATTTTGTCTGGTAAGTCAATGGTTCATGCACCAACAGGGAGGGAATTTGACATGCTGACATGGACAGGCTATGATTGAGGTTGGATGCTAGTGTCGATAGTCAAAATTCATGTCTAAGGTAATGCGAGTAGAAGAAGCAAGAAATTACCTATGAGTTCTGCACTTTGCAACCAAAGAATTGAAGATCTCAGAGATGGTTGTGACCTTGACCTGTGGGTACAACCTCGAAAGGACGTGCAAGCAATCACGTGGTTATGCTGCTCGGGATGGGAGCGTTTCGTGTTGTATGTGCTGTCTGGCGTGATTCTACGCTGTATCCTCCACTTCCCTCTCCTTTCGACTTTGGGTTTGCCACACAACTTGCCGATCGAGAAGCAGGATGTACTCTTTCGTGATGCTTGCAGGAACTTTTGAACAAGGGGGTGGTTGTGCCCTTGAATTGGTTAGCTGAGAGGTTCCAGAGAAGAATCAATCCCTCTTCTCTTTCGGATCTTTCCCCAGATGACCATCGAATGCAAACTTGTCTCTGCGACTCTCACGTCAATGGCGAGCGCCAATTATAAACAAAAAGAGGCCAAAGAAATTGAGTGGAGACGTTGTGCTTGAATCATGGCTATTGTTGCCAGAGCTGTCCGCCGCAAATTCTGACAGCTTCGGTCTTTTGTCCTGTTCAGGGCCAGATTCTCTGTGCAAATTACAGGCTTGAATGACCGGGTGTTCGGATATCGTGAGGCGTAACCTTGCGTGTGGTGACGTGATGTAGTGAGGCGGAAAGTGATGGGTGGAAGGCACCGTCCAGCCTATAATGAGCGGACGAAGGATTGAAAAACATAGCATTATCGGTCTCAAGAGGTTTTCGAGAACGGCCAATGTGAAATAAATGTATTTGGGTGACGGCTACACAGCGGCAGGATTATAAAGATCCCAAATACGATCCCGATAAAGAACGATACTTGGTTGGCTGCTCAAAAGGCAAAGAAAGAGAGGGTGCATTTTTATGCAGCTCAGCCCCTCAGGGTGGCTATGCACCAAGGACGGCGTGAACCACCAGCACAAATATTGTGCTCGCGGTGCGACGGGGATTTTCAAGAACTCCTCTGATTTTCGAGCGTCTCCTTAAAGTGGTAAATTTTAGTTCGTCCACCCTAACGCAGAATCGATGGACCCCCTGGCCTCAATATCGGCGGCAGCGAATATCTTGGGTGTCATTCAGTTTGGCGGCGGTCTCCTGAAGACAGTGCGGGAAATCCACTAGTCAACGAATGGGCTGAGCGCCGAAAACGCAAATATCGAGCTCACTTGCCTCCAACTCAGGCACCAAGCCGAGGGCTTGAGCAAATTTGCGAAAGAGAACATTCAATCATTTCCTTCGGGTGAGGATGGCGAGGAGCTGATTCGGATTTCTGAAAAATGCGTGAGCGCAACTTAAGATATCTTGCGTTCTCTCGACCAAAGTGCGGGCCAAGCAAGAGAAAATTGAGACTGAGCCGACCCCTGGTGATTTTTCCTCTCACGAGTTCGTCCCAGGTGAAAAATCCGAAGAAGTCAAGCGTCAACGACTGAACGCTTTACGCCAGGCGCTCAAGGCGCTGTGGAAGAAGGATGAAGCTGCAACGGCTTCAAAGACACTATCTGATTTGAGGGGTCAATTGGAGCTTCATATCTTATCGGTCTTGCAGTGAGTTTTAGTCTTACAACTGGTGACGGCAACGATCAACCAACTGACACGCGCATCAGAAAGGTGCAAGTCACATCTTCCCTGTTGGCCGACTACAGATTTCAGGCACTTCAGGAGTCAAACCAAGACCTGATCCACACTATTCTTGAGAACAGGGACATGTTCATGGAAGAAATCAGAAGCCGAGTGGATATTCTGCAGAAAACGACCGAGTCATCACTGCTCAATGTTGTTGCCAGAATCAACGAGCGCATACCGTCTAACCAGGAGATCGAGGTTGCAGTTCAGCGGTCAGCATTAGACTCTCTTTATTTTGCCAGCAGCAGCCAGCGCTACGAAGAAGTCGCTGAAGCACATCGATCGACGTTCGAATGGATATTCAAGGCTGACCAACAACACGGAGCACATTGGAGCAACTTCCCAGAGTGGCTTCAGTCTGGAAATGGTCTTTACTGGCTCAGTGGGAAGGCTGCCAGCGGCAAGTCAACCTTGATGAGGCATATTCTTGACAGTGGGGAAGCATACAAGTTTCTTCGTTGTTGGGCCACCGGATATGACCTCGACATATTCACGTTCTTCTTCTGGAATAGCAATCGAACAGCGATCACTACTGGGCATTTTCCGTTCCATTCTGCACCAGAATCTCTCGAAATACCCCCAGCAAGTCGAGTTGATACTGCCACGCGAATATGATCTTGTTTATAAGCGACAAGCTTTCAGGCAAGATGTCCCCGACATCAGATGGACCGTAGCAACGTTGCAGAGCGCTTTCGAAAAACTGATTGAGTCAGCAACTCAGAGACGACTCTGCTTATTCATTGATGGGTTGGACGAGTACGAAGGCGATCACACCGCCATGGCCCGGTTTCTGACGAAACTTGGGAAGCATGAACATGTTGAGATCTGCATATCTAGCCGACCTTTGTTCGAGTTTGAGAATGTCTTCAGATCGTGCCCAACCTTGCGACTTCAAGATCTCACAAGGAGCGACATCTCGATCTATGTCAAGGACCGCCTTGGTGCAAGCGAGAGATGGACTGTCCTTTATGGACAACAACCAGATCATGCAAGAAAGCTGATCGAAGACGCTGTCAAGATGGCAAATGGTGTGTTTCTTTGGGTAAAGCTGGTACTGAACTCACTCATCAAGGGTCTGGACCTTGATGATGACTTTGAAGACCTTTTGAAAAGGCTCCGGCGTCTGCCACGTGGGCTTGAGGAGCTATACTCTCACATGCTGAAGACAATTGACCCGCCATTCTATCTCGAGGAGGCGGCGATGTTCTTTGAGATCCTTAGGACTGCGAGGCAGGGCCAGAGAATGGCGATGATCGAGATAGGGGGCGACGAGTGGTCGGGCGGCGTGATGAGTTTAGCAACACTGGCACTGGCGGACAGGAAAACCTCAAATTATTAAGCCAACATAACGCGATGGATTCAAAAGACGATTTATTAACGTCTCTATGTCGACACACAGAAAATCGACTGAAGTCAAGGTGCATGGGACTGCTCGAAGTTAGCGGGCGGAGATCATTGGAAACCGTCCGCGAACCACTCAGTTTCATATGTTCACAGGACGTTTCGGGACTTCCTCGAGCGTCCCCAAGTTCGCATCATGATCCGAGACTGCATCGAAGACGAAAAGTTTTCGCCCCCCCTTAGCCTGATCCAGTCGTACATCTTTTACCTCCAGCTCACTCTGCCAAACATCACAACAAAGTCCACCACTAGGCGTGTGGCAATCAGTACAACTTTCGATGATTTATGCTTCCATGACAGAGGACAATTGCATCGATCACTTTCGCTTACTCCTTGAACAGCTGGATTCAATTATGGCAAATCATCAGAAGAAATACGATGGTTCAGATCTCCACTGGAGCACGGAGAGAGTGCTTCATGGGAACGGCATCGATTTTTCGGGGCGGGAAAATGATACTTTCCTGTCATTTTGCATTGAACAGGATATCGTCAACTACGTTGAATCAACCCTCCTGCAGGATCCGAGTCTTACTTCGAGAAAGAAAGGGCGGCCTCTGCTTGGCTTCGCTGTCTCATCGCTGCTTGATGACCCCTCCAGCAACATCCGATTCCGGATGTGCAAGATACTGCTCAAGCACGGCGCATCACCAAACGAAACCTATCGTGGTGTCTCACCATGGACAAAAGTGATATCCCATCTAGCCAGGCGTACGCCCCAGAATACAATATGGCTAGATCTTGTCACTGCATTCATTTCACGGAACGCCAGTATGGTTGCACCTGTTACTAAGCATGATCTTGGTGTGGCCATGGCGACGAAGTCAATACTTGAAGATACTTTCCTCCGTACGTCTCAACCGGGCTCCGACACGCTGAAAAGGCTGCTTGAAGAACTTCCAGGTGAACATTCAACTGAACAGCAGTCACCTCGAGCCGATGCTTCAATATTAAACAGGGCCATCACCGCTTCGGGCAAAAGTCAGTGTGATATGCGAAAGGGATGGATGGAAATCGAGCAGGCTCACGAGGCCGCTAGATCTAGTGCCGTGTGCGCGAAGAACTATGGTACTTTTAATGGAACAGAACCCTCGGGCGACTCTTCGGTACTTCTAGCGACATTAAGGACCATTTTCCCCTGCTATTGGGGCGTGGAGTCTGATGAGTGGTAACCCAACATACCCTTGGAGTTCCGATAGGGGCATAAGGAGGCATGGCTCAAAAGGCATTTTCACCATATGTTTTGCAGAGAACCTCGCAAAACAAGTCTGGCCAACCAATCTTCCAAAAACTACTCCTCTTTTGCGATGGCATCGATAGCGGAATCGATGCCTCGGGAATTTTTGGCGAGCCTGCATAGAGTCATCCATTATTAGGAAGCGCCGACTTCTAGCAGGTTCTTTGTTAACGAAGACGAAGCCCCGAGAGCCTGACCGTCAAGGCTTACCTGCCGTGGATGTTGTGTCTCACGATGTAGAAAAATATAGAGGCTCGGTGCACAGCTTCCGCTGTCACCATACGGCGTTTGGCGGAACGCGAGGCTCACTCAGTTGATGCGACCCATTATAACTCGTCCTCTATCCCCCGGCTGGACGGATGTCCTTCAGACCTGCGGCCCTGTTATTCGCCGCGTAAGCTTAGGTATGTTAACTCGGTTGACCACAAGTATTTGGCGGTATTCTTGAGCACTTAAAGCGCTCACCTCTGGGAAATTCTCAACCGCTTTCAGAGTATATTATACATCTCGTACTGCATTGAATTTGAACTTGATACAGCTGGCAGATATTGGCTCCCTAATGACCTCGCATGTACCTCGTGATGTATATTAACAAGATAAAAAGAGACATAGGATAAAGAGAGCTGTTTGGGGGGTGTGGGTGGCTGAATATGCATGGAATTAAATTAATGTTTTTCCCCTCAAATCCGAAATCCTGGCACTACAGTAAATATCCAAAATCCGAGTCTCGAGAATTAGATTTTGATTCCCGGCCCTCCTCGCAAACACTAAAATCGTGGTAGTACTGGTGATGGGAAGTGGGATGTGCATCTTGACTAACCTAAAATGTAATCGAGGATGACCATACGCCTCAATGCCGACTGAAGATGATGGTGCTGCACAAGCCGTCGCGGGAGTCTGGGAGATGCGACAAATAATTTTCTGAGTTGCGACGTGGTTGAATTGACACGACTTGGCAGAGACTGCAGAGTGGCAATCGGTAATCGCCGTTCGGGATCATTGCATGACACCAGAGATTGCAAGCGGATTGGGAGAGTCATGCTCAGATGACTGGGTAGGTGTGTTAAATGAAGTGATGTGTGACTATCATGACGTCTTTGGGCGTCTGCGTTCAGCCTCATTCGTCGACTTTGAAAGGTGCCCAAAATCAGGCGCTGAGATCTGCAGTACTCTTGGATATGCCGTCATCGGAACAAAGCTGCAAGTGACGGCTGCAGCCATTTGAAACTGCTTGCTTTCATCACGCGACCACCGAATCGTTTGATATAGGCCTATCATGCCAGATTTCCGATGTGAAAGCCCCATCGATTTGAGCACATAATGTTGGATGTTTTCAGAGCTTTCCAAGTTTTCCTGTTTAAACATCTGGCCTTCCGCATATAAGTATCACTTCCTCTTCAGCACACCTCCACTTACTTTCTGTGATTCAGCACCATTGGAAGATTGCAGCGCTGCTATTCCTAGGCTTCTTGCTGTTCTTTTCAAAATAAAATCTATCTTTCAGACATACCACTCAATTTACCTTCAAAATTATGGAATTGACTAGGCGGGGACGATACGGGCTTACGCCTCTCCTCTTTTTCAGCAATATGCTGATCTGGATCTCTGCCGTTATTGTGATGGGAATCCTCTCGTATTTTATTTCGGTCAACAACAACCAAGGCAGTCACATCATCTATGAGGAAGTTATTGTATGTTAACATCGATCGCGTTGCTACTTTACCGACCGTAACAGTACATCACTGACGTTCTCACGATAGTCCGTGCTTACAGTTGTATTCTTCCTTCTTGCGTTTTTTATCGGCGCCTACCCAGATTACCTGTTAATTTTCAACCTCGTTTTTTCATATCTTTGGATTGTGGCCGTTGCTTTCACCACGGACGATTTCACACACTCGAATAGTGCGCTGGCGAAAACCGTGGAGGCATTTAGCTTCATTGCATTGTATGTAAAGCTGATTTTATATACGCCGAATCTGCTTACTAAACTTAGTTTAGCTTCTGCTTGTTATTCAACGTCGTTCACGAATGGCATATTGGCTACGGTGGTGTCCGTTCTACCTCGAGAGTTTGATGTTTCAAGTTATAGCCAAGCCTATAATATCTTCGGTGGTGTATTCAGGAGTGTCAGATTGTTCAGCGATCAACGTCTTTTTGTTAATGTAAACTAAAATATAAATTGATACTATCAGCATACCTTTTGGCAATATTAGAGACTATCCGCTTTTTTTTTGGTTTTTGGAAGAATGGATGACATCAAACGCTATGTCATCGGAGCATCTTATGGAATTCCTAGCCTTGCTCAGGGAACAGTGCCAAACTCTTGCGAAAGGCGTGGAGGATTCAACAATCATGGGCGGACTTGAGAGTCGAGACTGTTCAAGCGAACAAACGTTGAGTTCATTAGGGTACGAGATAATGAACTTCATTAGCGAATTTGGCTAATCCAAATAAAACCTGGTTCTGGGCAGTCCCAGACGACTCAGTGGATGGAATTGAAACCGGCGTCAGTCCTCCAGACACAAATCACCACGACTTTGCTCCCCTACCACCACTAATCACAGTTCCGCCCATTGGACCAGACCATATTGTACACCTCTTGGAAGAGAAGTGCATCCCAAATTCGCAATCTGGATCATTCTTTTCCTCAAGATTACAAAAGAAAAAAGACATGCCGCTCAAATTCTCTCCTACTCTGGTCACTGAAGCCGCAAATGTCAGCTATGGGCTCCGTTTCGTCGAGAAACCCGATCCACCAACCTTTGCAACTTTTCTGTTCCTCATGACTGTACTGGTTGGAACCAGTTTCGGAGTCTCGTGAACAGTTTTCAAGCAGGATTTACAGGGTGCTTGAACGATTTCAGCGTATTTTGTGAGTGTGATGGCGCTTGCGATGGTTTCTTGGCAGATCAGAGCTACTTCACTCGTCATCCCCTCCTCTACAGTTGTCCTTTCTTACCCTCCTGGCCCCGCTCTTCAGGTTCTTCCATGGTCAGGCCCCGTCCCCATTTCCGGGATCGTCGGGCCCATATAGCCAGGCGCATGGCTGTCCCTTGGCGTGCGGCTGAAATTCGGTTCGTAAGGTGAGCCCGGCGTATCGCTGACTGGAGGTGAGCCAGGGAGGACGCCTTCTTCGTTCTCGACAGAGTAACCAGCGGTTGTTCCTGAGTGCGGTTGGCTCATGTAACTTCTCCGCCTTTGCAATGGATAGGGGTTTGCTTGCTGCTGAAGTGCTTGCATCTCTTGGCGATGTTTGCGTTGGTTTCTGAGAAGCAAGAAGACCAGGAGGGCGACCAAGGCAATCACAGCGATGCTACCGATCACGATTCCGGCGGTTGGGCCGCCGCCCAATCCGCTCTTTGAGCCTCTTGAAGCAGCTGTCGATGATGTGGAGGACGCTGCGGAGGTTGAGGAGGCAGCTGTTGGTGGTGAAGAAGTTATGAGTGGGCCACCGTTACTAGTCGTTGTGCTCAGTAAAACCGATACCCTATAGCCTATCGCAATAGCGCAGCCATATCCTACTGATCCACCTTCGTAATTATATGTCGCGCAGTATGGTAATGTAGAGGAACTAAAGAAGGGTAAGTCTCAGTCTCTAACACTCGATATTTCACTAACCAAACCAGGTTCCCAATATTATTTTGACAAGTAGCATCGCATATCGACCCTAGGAGGTCGTAACATGTTGTTACGATTCCGGCACAGCTAGCAGTCGCGCAGCAGCCAACGTATGTACCCTCGGTTGCACAATAGAAGTTACCGCCGCAGCTCACTGCTGAAGCTATTTTCCAATGCGAAAAATTAGCGCAAGACTCCTATACGGTCGAGTTTGAGAATATCGAGACACGGGATTTTTTATTAAACGGGTTCCCGTACCTGCATTCCCCCCAATCCAACCACAAATGGGATTCTGCTGGTTTGTGGCCCTCGCCTTTAAATCTGTATAGATCCCAGTAGTAATAGTTGGCAGATTGTCCCAACCTAGAGTTGAACTTTGTAGCGTGGCCCAAGTTGGAGTAGGGGCGAATTCCAGTGCGTTTAAAGTATCAAGAGCGTATATAAGAAATACAATAGACCACAGGGAAGGCATTGTAAAAGCATTTACAATTCTTCAAACTTCAAAAGGCATTCTCTTAGGCGAGAGCCACACTGTGTTAGAGAAATAGTAGGTTTTGTACTCCCAACCCGGTGTGTGGTTGTGCGCTGGTGATACAGTAGTGGCTTGGAGCATCAAGCCATTAGGGCTAAATGCGGCCATTGAGTATCAATTTGCCGACCTCTTAAAGGTAGAGGAATTGTCATTGGGGCTTGTTATGAAACTTCGCTTCTCGGTATGCAAAAGGCAATCGAATCACGCCGGTGAAAGACGTCAGCTGAGGAGCGGCAGGGTGAAAGACAGTAGCTGAGGATCGGCAGGGTGAAGTGGTCTGACTTCTGAAAACTTTGGGGTTTGTGACAGAGTCTGACCAAACGTGATTGAACGTGGCTGATTTGCCCCACCTTCTTCGGAACTTTCCATTTCTCGCGGCTGCAGGCTCTGAAGATGTGATTTGCAGCTTCTGTAGCCTCACCATACGCGAGCGGGCTGCTTAACGACTAATTAAGAGCTTGTGCTTGCTTCTAACAGCTGCATTTCCAGCATCGATCACAGAGCCAGATCAGCACTCAAAATGAAGCTCTCTCTAAAAGTTTGCATCCTCAACTTTGCTTCACACTTTTTCCTTGTTACCCAAGCAGTATCTTTTATCCAGGCTATCTCAACCTACCCACAACTTTCCAACTTTACAAGCCTCCTTATTTCAAACCCTGGCCTCGCGGAACCCTTCTATTCAGTCTCTTACTCTGCACCGCAGACGGTCCTAGTTCCAGACGACAACGGTAAGCTAATTCCGATACTGAATTACTATCTTTTTGTTTGAGACCTCAGAGCCTAGGAGTATCCTGGGAACTGTCACTCCCGTTCATCTTAAGAGCTCGGTTCCTCAGCCCCTGAGTCCCTTCTTACAAATCAGTAATTATGTATGCTTACTCGGCGATAGCTTTTCTAAACTTCCAGGAAGTCACCGGCCAATCATTCGCAGACCAACCATACAATTATCTACAGAATATTATTAACTACCAGCTACTAAATGGCAACCTCACGTTTCAAGACATTCTCCATCCAGCAGGTCTTACTATACCAACTGGACTTACAGGTCCAACCTATAATAATAGGACAGCAGGAAGTGTATTGATATCCTCTAGTGCCTTAACTGGGAACCATGATGGCCAGGTAGTATTTATCGCTCCAAATACTACTTCTACTAGCTTTGGTCCCCGGCAACTAGGTTCTGCCGGAGCCTATGTACAATCGGGTCTCGGCCACCAGGTTAACCTGACTGCAATCGATGGTATTTGGGATGGTGGAATGTTCCAAATTATAGATGGGTATTTACCACTCCTCTACTACAGTATTATTAAAGCCAAAGCTAACGAACTAACAGCTTTCTAACCCTCCCCGAGATTTGCACCCAAACGATCCGAGCATGGGGTCTCAAATCACTCGATTTCTCCCTCAACCGTACAGGCCTTTCATCAGTACTCGACCATATTAATAACGTCACCTGTCTTGGTCCGAATGACCAAGCATTTCTGCAAGCAGGTAGCCCAGATATCAAGGACAATGTCACTGAGCTCGCTTCGGAATATTTAGCCTTACACACTATTCCCCAGCCGTTATACTCGAACTTCCTGCAAGATGGCCAGACATTCATGAGCTTGAGTAATGATACGATCAGGGTCACGATCCAAGATGGATCTATATATTTCAATGATGCGAAAGCGATCCAACTGAATGTTCTGTGGGTGATCTATTCAATTGAAACATTGACAGAGTTTTACTTTCGATGAATTGACTGACTAGATCTCAGCACAAATAATGGTCTCATGCACGTGCTTGACCGGGTGAGTCTTCTACTGTGTTGATCTCCAACTTGTAATAAATACTGATTAAGAAACAGATAATGTCGCCCTTAGATAGCACAAGTGCCAGTCCATCCACAACAGAGTCATCCTCGCCTACTGCAACAATGACAGGTACGGCAACTCCCAGCTCTACAAACAAGTCATCGAGCGCTTCTCGAGGTTTGGCACTTGAGCCATCGGGCTGGAGGGTGTTTGAGGTTTTGGGCTTTATCTATAGCTACATTTTCCTAATCCTCTAAAGCCCTCGTGGCCGAGATTAATAAGGGATGTGATTATGGAGACTGTTTAGTTAGTAATTAGCGCTGGTGAAGGAAGCTGGGGCGGGGTCGCTTTGAAAGCAGTGTTTCGGCGAGAAATCTATTCAAGAATGAACTATACATCTATTAATCCCATGATATTATTGCCTACAAACATTACCCCTGACTCTTATAGCCGGACAATTTGGAAAAGCCTTATCCTAAGAGACTATTTGAGAACCCTTAGTAATCTCTAAGTCTTTTAGAACTACGACTTCGCTTAAGAACATTATTCTAAAGCCCCTAACTATTCTCTAAAGCTCACAATATCATCCCCTCCATGACCAGCCTTACTCCCCTTAATAGTCTGTCCACCACTCATCTCTTCCCTCTCAAACCTCCAATTTTCATTCTTGAGATGATACTTAATCGCGATCGCTGCCACGGCATATATCAAGCAGGCAACAGACATCATGCCGCCTCCGCCGTAGTAGCGAGGTTTCGGGAGTCCGGGAATGCGTATACAGTATAGAAATGTGCTACACCAGCGGCCATGAGATCTGGTACCAAAAATTAGAATAACAAAAGATGAGGAGGGTAAGAAAGAACTTACTGATTATTGCCAGTGCTGCAGCACGTTTTGATGCTGGACGCGGGAGTGAGGCACTGAGTCAGGATACGCACAGGTTGTAAGGGGAGTAGGAACCAGCAGGCATGAGGAACATGGAGAAATATCGGCCGCCTAATGACGGTACGAACATAGCCTAGTATGTTTTTAGCATGACCACTATGACTGATTGATTGCAATCAAATACTCACTAAAAGATTCCCCAACAACGCAAACATCAACGGAATAGCGATATGTCGTCCTCTCTCCTACTTATGGGCAGCATGGAAACTCAAACAAAGCGATACAACAAACGCAAATAGATATGGCGGTGCAGCGAGTAACAGCGTAATAGTAGTGCCGTATCCCAAAGTGCCGACAATACTCGGGAAGAAATTATTAAACGATTGCGCAGTAATGAGCGCCATTTGAAGGACGATGAACATGTACAGTACAACTTCTTATCAATGAGCGCCTGTTTGAGGCCCCACCATATGGAATCAGGGTCGCCATCACTGATACCAGCATTTTCTTGCCGGATGTGGTATTCGGCATAGAGCTGGTGTTCGTGGGCGAAGAAGTAGCTGGCGCGTTGGAGCGGATAGTCTGGGAGGAGGGGCATAATAGGAGAGCTATGACGACAGTTATGGAGCCTTCGATTATGAAGAGCCATTCCTGGGCGATGTTAGATTTGTGGTGAGAACAAAGGGGTGTTTGAAAGTACCCAGGCTGGTCTTTCGGCTTTGCCTTCCATGCAAGCTATGATACCCGCAGCGATGAGACTATCTCCCAGCTAGAATTGTCTTTAAAGGAGGTGGGAAGAATCATACCCTCCAAATGCACTAGCTAGCATATTCGCGCCGTACAGGAACGCAATGCGAGGCGGGAGTTCTTTCCTCAAACTCCTATAGGGCAGGATACAAGCCAGACTAGTGCCAATTCGATCCGCGCCGTCACTTTTGGCATCCCATTTGGATCTCTGGACATCACGATATTGCTGCGATGTAAGTCGGCATGGGCGAAGACAATTGGGGCCACGTCCAACCCAATCCGGCGCGATATGGGCCCAATATCACCCTCGGGTAGTGGCCCGGTGGTCACGTGAGGTTGGCAAGTCAATCATGAAACGAGACATCGCTGAAAGTGCCAGCTGGGCTTCTGCGCTCGAAGAGAATGTCCGGCACTTTCGGAAGCAAATGTACAATCGCCCATATACATCGAGCTTCGGTAACGGTGATATTGTGGCCATACTTGACGAGGAGGTTGAGGGCAGGAAAGCTGACGGGTGTTGGCCTACCACTGTACTGTAGTACAACGTACGCCAACGATCCGTGCTTCCGAGTCGGCGGACATCATCAGGAGTGGGGGAAGTAGCGTTGCCTCTCGAAAAGAAGGTTGTTTCTTTGAAGATCATATTATCGCCGGGGGAGCATCGAGGGAACCAGAAGTGGCCCTTGACCTTGGCAATCGTGAGACATCTTCACGGCTCACCTTCGGGATAGAAAGTGAGGCTCACCCGATGACGTTGTGATTGCCTGCATGCAGATGTGAAGGTAGGTTGATTTGGCTGAGGCGCGTTTGGACGAATGCTTGCTTGTTGTTTTATTTTGTTTTGTGTTGTGTTGGAAAACAAGAAATGGATGAACACTCCGTGTTCCGGACTCGGACTCGGACTCGGTTCCGCCACAGACACAAAAACGTCCCATGGTTCGGTTGCCCTCTCGCCTCCACACAGCTGGATGAACCCCTGTCCCCCACTCGCTGCCTAGCGCGCCGGCCCGGAAAAATAGATCGGAGAGCTTAAATCAATTCTGTGAAACATCCCTCGAGTGATCACAAATATATTTCCAGGTCGTGTGCACGGCACCGTCAAGTCACGTCTCCATTGTGCCTGCCCTGCAAAATCACCTGCTGTGGTGGGCCCGTCCAGGGCAAGGTTGTGCGCCGGAGAGGCAATGTATGAATTCGCCTGTGGTTGCTGGGAGGACCGTTACTGAAGCCCAAATTCACAGCGCCGATAGTCAAGCTTCACCTTGATGCTCTCACGACTTAACGATCTTAGATGAAGACCCACACTCATCTGCCGCTCTTTGAAGACACTTTCCCACCTCTCACGATCTTTTGAATGTCTTTTCGCGTCCAGGAGCCTCCGAGTCCTCACTGCTCCGTCTCCCTGTTCCTCGAGTCGCCATACCCCTCGATTAGGCACGACTCACACCCTCTAATGCTCGCACCGTTTCGATCTATGGTGAGTCGTATCTATTGTCGGTGCTTCGAGATATGCGTCGGTGCCTGGCTGAAGTTGAAACTTAATTCGACCTCGAACTGACCCCGCCACCCCAAATAGTGAACGAGTTCTCTCGTCTTCAGATCTTCAACACCTGCAGATCTGCTGCCCGAACACCACATCTTCCTGCAACAATCCACAAGATGGAGGAAGAAGCTACGCAGCCAGGTAATCCTTCTTCTCTTCTCGTTTCCACTCTCTTGCTTCTTCCTCCCAAATGCTCCGCCTTTCTCCGACCCCTCACAATTCTACCACTTATCCACTGAGTTTTATAGCTACCCAGATCGTGGTCGATCCTCGGCGACTCGGTCAAGGCAACTCGGGATTGAACGAGGAAGACCTCGCAGACATCTGCTGTATCCTCCACCCTGCTTCCCTTCCCGCATACAGAGCCGCCGCTCTCATCCACGACACCACCCCGGAGCACACGATTAGCTTCGACAGCGATGTCAAGATCAGAGAGAAGGAGAACCACATAGACACTTTTGAGTTGGCGGCGCAAGGCCTGAAGTCATGCGACATCGCTCTCCGACTCTCGGCCGATCTCAAGGATCCGATGGGAGGATTTCACTTTGGCAGAAATGCTTCACGATGTGACTTCGTCATAGGCGACAAAGATCTGTCCAAGAGAATCAGCAACATCCATTTCAAGATCTACATTAATACATATGGGATAATTATGCTGGAGGACCAGTCGACCAACGGCACTGCGGTTGACGGCGCCCTTTTGCGCGGCAAGGAAAAGGAGAATGGCAAAGACTATAGACACACTCTCGAGCAAGGCTCCATCATCCATCTGACAATGACCCCGCCTGAGGAAGACTATCGCTTTATTGTCAGAATTCCACAGAGGGACGAAATCTCAGAGAATGCCTACCAGCAAAACCTTACAGCCTTCTTCCTGCGCATGAACAATGTACGGCTGGATAACGAGGCCCGAGTTGCAGTTGCAGTGAAAGGCGATGCAACCAAGAAGGATCCGGTATATTGCATTCTTACAAACGTTGAAGAGTACTGACTCTTCTCAGCTTAACCTCTTTCCCACCCCTGGCCCGGCGACCCCAAATCCATCGTCTTTATCTTCCATTGGTAGATATGTCAAGGAGTGGAAAGGTGGTGCCAAATACAACAAGATATGCTGCATTGGCAAGGGTGCCTTTGCTGTGGTGTACAAGATGACCGCTAAGTTCGACGGCGTTCCATATGCAGCAAAAGAGCTTGAGAAAAGACGATTTATGAAGAACGGAGTTCTGGACCAGAAGGTAGACTCTGAGATGAAAATAATGAGAAAGATCAAGCACGTGAGTTCAATCGCCCTAAGCCGACATCGACTTTCTCTAACACGCTTTAGCCCAACGTCGTTCAATACATTGAACATATTGATTGGGAAGACTATTTATACATCATCATGGAATTCGTTCCTGGCGGTGATCTTGGCAGCTTGATCAACGAGCGTGGACACTTGTCCGAATCGAACGTCAATACAATGGCAGCCCAACTGCTCTCCGCTCTGAAGCATTTGCACCATATTGGCATCACGCATCGAGATATCAAGCCCGACAACATTCTCATCTACAGCCGCGATCCATTCCATGTCAAACTGACTGACTTTGGTCTGTCAAAGATGATCGACAGTGAAGAGACGTTTCTCCGAACCTTCTGTGGAACTTTGCTTTATTGTGCGCCAGAGGTGTACTCGGAGTATCGGGAGTATGATCGCAATGGAAAGAGATCTAGAGTTGCGGACCGCAAATCGCTTCCACCGCAACGGTATGGCAATGCTGTAGATATCTGGTCCTTGGCCGGAGTCCTGTTCTACTCTCTTTGCGGCTCCCCACCATACCCAGTCAAGAACGGCACAAGCTACCAAGAGCTCTTGAATCAAATCATGACTCAGGCTCTTGATATTCGTCCACTTCAGCGAGCCAATATTTCCGAAAATGGTATCCGCTTTGTCCGAAGCATGCTCCACATCCGCCCCGAATACCGCGCATCCATCGAAGAGTTAGAGCACAGTTCTTGGCTGACAGGTGGCCCCGACAGTCTGGAAATTTCGATGGAAGAAGATGAAGTTGACATGATTGGCGATGGATACATAGACCCGGATCTTGAGGAGGGTACTTCGCAATTGAGCCTTAACGCTGATCGCCAGATTAATGATAGTCAGGAGGAGATTGGTAACGAAAGCGACCTCACAGAAATGGAACCACTCGAGATCCCTAATAGCTTTGAATCGAGCGACGGCAATCTGAACGGGAATGGTGGAAACTACGGCTTTATGCGAGGCAACAGCAATCCTGGCGGTCGATTATTTGGTGAAGTAAATATTTCTGCTGTGGGAAGCTCTGGCGCAATTCCTCTCGATCAGTTGAACCTTCCTGTTCCAGCGATGAACCACAGGGGCCTACATTCAGATACCTCGGAGGAGTCGCGATACACCACACAGAGCGAGCCAGCTCACGAAGATTCGCGAACTCACGGCGCATCTCTACCATTGAATGCCATGGCTGGAAGCACAATGCCGAACAATATGCCGCCACCCTCTGCACCTCATCTATCTCCAATTACTGCCAACATCCCCGACGAGCGTTCTGCTAGATCCTCGAGCCTTATGGGCGCAGAGTCATACCTCGGACACTTGAATATGCACTCTCCTTCCACTGCTGTTTCGCCAGCTGCCTCGCCAGCTGCCTCCAGCCCTGGACCACAACCAGACGAAGTTCGAGAGACACGAGAGAATGGCGTCAGCCTTCGAAGACCCCGCGAAGATGACACCGATGACGATGAAAGCTGGCGACCAGCTGATCTGCCTCTTAAGAGACAACGTAGGTCAAAGCGAGAAATCAACATGCCTGTACCGCCTAGCATTTTCTGGGACCCGAAAGACAAGTCAACTCACCATAACAACTACCCTAGAATGTCCTCTACCGAATTTGCCCATTATCAAAAATGGGCAGAGAGCAAAGGGGAGAAGTTCGTTCCAGGTCAAAAGACATTCGAGATGACTATGGAGAGTTTCAGAAGCAGTCGAAGTCGAAGCTCCTCCCTTGAACCAGAAACTACTACTCGAGCCAATTCGGAACCTACAAAGGAGGAGGGTCGACATATGTTGATGAAGCGTGACGAGAGAAATTTGGCAGGTAGTCTAAAGAATCAAGCCAACAATGCCCTCGCAGCTGATAAGAATGCTTCCAATACAATCCGACAGCCGGTAGTTGGCAACGACTTCCAACCGCCTAAGCGCATTCTAGCTAAAATCTTTGCTACCCCCGATAGCGCTATGCCAACCATCGCTATAAATGTCACGGATTCGCTCACGAGCTGGGGTCGGGGCCCTTTAGCTACTGTCTGCTATGCTAATGGCAATGACACTCGGATCCCCAAATATGCTTTCAAGATCCTTCTCTTCAAACCTGGCTTCTATGGTCATGGTCAGTCTGGACTTGTTCAGACATGGAGTGAGCAGGACCAAGATATGAGTTTCTACATCTCGACCAAGTCGTCGCAGGGAATTTGGGTCAACAACTTCCTTCTTCACTCCAACGATCACTCGAATCCTTTTACGAAGTCAAAGTACTGGGGCCAGCTACAGCATGGCGACGTGATTGATCTCCTTCGCCAAGGCAAAAAGGTAATTAGACTGAGATTCGAGTGCCTTTGGGGCAAGTCAAAGCAACCAAGAAGTGAAGGTGATGTCTTCAAACTTGTTCAAGATGAAACCTTCTTGAATGAGTTGGACGAAGTTGATCTTGTGCTGCAAAAAGAGATTTTGGCAGAGCAAGACCGTCGCAAAGAAGAAGAGAGAAAAATTCTGGCACTGGAGAAGGAGAAAGAAGAGTTGGCCCAACAAGGACCCTCCAGAAAGTCTCCCAACTTCACGCGGTCCTTCATGGGCGCGCCTCGCACCGCCTGAATGAACACCACCCATCCACGAATCTCGAGGGATCACGCGAACCTTTTACAACTCACCACACATTGTATAAATAGCATCTTTTCCTTTGTTTGTCGAGATACACACCATGAGACATTGCAACGGGGCGGAGCGCAATCTTTGAGTTTTTGTCAATTGCAGCGGGGTGGATAGCTATTCGGCATACGATCAAAAGGCACAAAAGCACGGAGTTCACAGACATGGTTGGTGCTTGGAGGTTTAATTGCTTCAGATCGTGCGCGAGCAGAGCAGAGGGTTCAAATTGTTACATGCAAGAATCGAACGAAGATACAAAACCTACAAAGAGACCCTTTTGGTCCTAATAATGACAACCATTGCCATTTCGTTCGACCATCATAATGCATGTGCCGCAGTCATATTCCAAATTCCGGGAGCGAGTAAGGGGAAAGCGCTAAATTCTTCGCGGCTCCTGCGCCTTTGCTTCATGATGCGGCACCTCACCCGTTGACGGTTGCACAAAGGCTTCCAACCACGTCGTTAGCGGGAGCTACACTCGGGAGCCACCGGTTCCGCTGGACGGTAATGATGTGCAAGGCTGTCGATCCTGATTCGGCGGAGGGGCCGGAGAAGTAGTAAGCCAACCCCGCCTAAGTCAATTTCTAAATTTCTTTACGTGGAGTGTAGGATCACACCCGTTCACAAGATACAAAGCACTTTTTCTATCGCGCTTTTGGTTCTTACTCCCTTCTCTACTTTTCGTGTCATTGGTTTCCTTCAACTGCGACCAGTTTGATTCTGCAAGATGACACTTCATTTTCTCGCACTCGCTTTCGCTCCTGTGGCGACTCTCGTAACTGCGAGCACAAATTCCTCAGCTTCAATAATATCCCAAGTATTGTCCAATCCAGCGAGCGTTGGGATCCCGAGCTTGAGTAGTGCAGAAGCGGCTCAACTTCATGCATTAAATCACCAGCGCGGAGAATGGAATAGTTGCCAGCTTGCTGTACGTCAATTCCATTTTATGCCCGACCCCCCGAGCTCCTCAAAGACAACCCCAATTTGAAAATTTGAAACTTGTACTGAGGGAGCCCGAAAAGTGCTCCATGCTCTCAATTCTCATCCCCTCCGACGTCTCTCTCTCCAGCTCACCAACCTACACACCAATCCCCTACTGGTCCGCGCAACAAGCGGCCCTCATCCCCACATGCCGGGCGGACGTCTCCAGCGCCACCGAAATCTCCACCACGCTCCGAATCGCGAAACTCACGGCCTGTCATTTAACCGTGAAATCTGGGGGTCACGCTGCTTTTGCCGGCGGCTCCAGCATCCAAGATGGGATCCTGATTAATCTGGCGAAGATGAATGAGGTTACTTTGAGTAAGGATCGCAAGACGACGAGGGTTGGACCGGGGAATGTGTGGAGTGGTGTTTATAAGGTATTGGATTCGTTGGGTGTTAGTGTTGTTGGGGGAAGGGAAGCTGGGGTAGGTGTGGGTGGGTTGACGCTGGGTGGTGAGTTTCCTCTTCACTCTTAAAGCTTCAAGTTTGATATTGACACTGGAATATAGGTGGGATATCTTATTTCTCCGGCCGATACGGTTGGGCCTGTGACAACGTCGTTAACTACGAAATCATCCTCGCAAACGGCAGCATCGTCAGCGCCTCCCGATCTTCTCACCCAGATCTCTACTGGGCACTCCGAGGAGGTGGCGGTTCCAACTTCGGCATCGTGTCAGCATTCGACCTCATGACCTTCGAACAAGGACCTCTCTGGGGTGGAAGCAGGATCTACGAAATGAAATACAACGCCTCCCTCGCCGACACATTCTCGAACTTCGTCACAAATGCACCAAATGACGATTTCGCTCATCTGTACTTGGCGTTTGCCTATGCACCGACGTTTGGAGGCTTTATAGCGGATACCGGACCGACATATGGCAAGCCCGTTGCAAACGCGAGTATCTTTGCGGAGCTCGACAGGATCCCACCGGTCGACGGGGGTGATTTTACGGGCGTGCAGAACATGACAGCATTAAGCATCGCTCTGAACCAAACTTCTTTTTCTAGGGAAACGTAAGCTTGATGCCTATCAGCTTCAAATATTTTTATTGTGAGGACAGTAGAGCTGACGAGAGCAACAGGTTCAAGACCGTGACATTCAAAAACGACGCTACGCTCATCAAAGACGTGATACAGATCTTCGTCGACGAAGCAGCGCCACTGCTGAATATATCTGGTTTCGCGCCGGCATTTGCATTCCAACCTCTTTCTTTGAATATCATTGAGAAAATGTCTATGAATGGAGGGAATGCTCTGGGTCTCTCAACCGATGAGGGACCTTTGACTAGTTCGTTCATTCCCTTCCCCACCTTTCCCCTTCCTAATTTCAAACCCACTAACCCTCACATCTATCACAGTAATGAACCTAAACTGGGGTTGGAACCTCGCCTCTGATGACGACACTGTCTACGCAGCAATCGACCGCTTCGTCTCCCGCAGCGTCGAGCTCGCGAGAAAGAGAGGGCTAGATAACAATTTCATTTACATGAATTATGCGAGTCGGGAACAGGATGTTTTTGGTGGGTATGGGGAGAAAAGTGAGAGGAGGTTGAGAGGCGTGAGGAGGATGTATGATGAAGAAAATGTTTTTGGGGAGTTGTGGAGAGGGTATTTTAGGTTGGATTGAGAGTAATAAGTTAGTAAATAATAAGATGCTTTTGAAACGAACGATGCTATCCTCTTTTGTTTCTGTAATGCTGTGGCTGAAAGGTACTTCCTGTTGGGTTAGCTAGTAGGGAAGCAGAAGTAGAGGCTCGTAAAAGAATTGAAAAAAGCTCCGCACTGCGCATTCAAAATAACAAACGGGAAATCCAATGGTATTGAGTTGCCTTTGCACCACAGTAGAGTTGGTTTAGCAACCATTCTGCTCGATAGAGCCTTGCCGAGCCTCTGCCCGTTGGCGTCAGCGGAATGAGCCTCGCGAACTGCCTTATTGGGAGTCTTCGTACAATTTTCACTCTTGACTCCATCTTCCTCTGTATCACGACAAACTCTCCTCAACCTCTAGTATGCGATTTTCTTCTGATATATAGTGGCCGAACTGATTCCAAAGATAGACCAACATGGAAGTCCTTGCTGTCGCTGCCAGCGTTGCTGGGATCCTCAGCCTCGTTGGCCAATCGCTCGAGGGAATCATCAAGCTGCAACGCATGCCGAGAAGCGTGAAGGAAACAGATGAATCTGTGACATTGCTCCAACCGGAAATAGACTCAATTCAGTGGAGCTTGAACCAATTCCAACCACTGCTCTCGCTGATCCATCAAGAACAGCCATTCTTATTGCGAAGCACGTTAGCTCCCTTGGAGGAGGAGCTTGTGCTATGTCAGCACGATATTCTGAGTTGGATTAATCTTCTGTAGGAGTGGCGGGACTTCTGAAAGGATTGCGGGTTATGGCAGCGCGTGAAACAAACGTTTGAAGGGAAATAACGTCGCGAGCCAGTAATTTGTCTGCAGGAGACTTATGCGGTTGGTTACTGGCCTCTCGCGTTAATTGATTGGCCATGCTGATAAGCAGAACTTATCGTGGGTGCCTTTAGCCGAGCAATTTCGCGAAATCGCGTGTGATTACCTAACTACTACCGATAAGTGCCCCGAGACCTTAAAACCTATATATCTTGACGACTACCTGCCCGATTTAGACGATTCTAGTACCGTAGCGACGGGCGTACTATACTAGTTCCTCTAGTACTAGAATTATATAAATCAGACTTCTCGTTATTAAGATATCGCGGTCCTCGCTTAGAGGGGGGGAGTTAAGGGGGTCTAGCTAAATAGTAAGTAATAACGAGCACGCCCCGAGATAATTCTAAGGCAAATTAAGCTTTAATTAGGGTATATTAAGGTATATTAAGCTATAGAGAGGCTTCTAGAGGCCTAGAGAGGCCTATATAGGGGCTTATAGCCCCCCTACGGGCAGCTCCCGGCCTGGCATCCCCCCCCTTCTCCCCCAGCGCCCGTAGCGGCCCCTCTGTGCCTGCCCACGCCTTATACGGCCTCTAGCCCCCCCCCGTGGCCGTTCAGGGCTCTCCTGCCGGTACTGGCGCCGCTGCTTGAGCTCGTCGACTAGCTTATTTAGGCTCCGGCCAGCGCGCTAGAGCTCTAGCTCGGCCACAGCTTCGTCCGCTATCTTCCCCCGGGCTATACGCGCGCGTATAGTATCCCAGAGCACCTTACGGCGGCAGAACTAGACCCTGATAACGTTTCCTGGCCGCTAGCGGCTCCCCCACTGCTCCTCGAGCTCCCGGACGGCCGGTAGGCCCTTAATACCCTCCTCCCACTCCCGCCAGGCCTCCCTGACCGTAAAGACGCGCGCTAGCTCTAGCACTATAGGCAGGGCAGGTATAGGAGGGACAGCCGCTAGTAGGGCTGGCTCTACTACTCCCGCTAGCACCGCTACTAATGTGGTAGCCGCTGTGGTGGCTGATGCAGTAGCCGGCAGGGCCGTCGCCGCACTAGCCGCTGCTACTACTGGCGTGCCAAAGTAGCTTATAGTCGTAGTCGTAATAGGCACCTTGCCCTACAGGAGGGCGTCAAGGCTGCCCTGAAGGCTCTGGAACTAGCTCTGCATCTGGCTCTCTAGCCGGTTAGCTAGCCGCTAGCTGCTCTGTAGGAGGGCCTCCTGTGTGCTCTGTAGGACGCCCGCGAGCTCTGGCAGGGCCCGCTAGAGTAGTAGGCTAGCCGGCTCGCTGGCGTCCTCTGCGTCGGCCCGCACGCGCAGCGCATACTCGTCCCAGGCCGGCCCGTAGAAGGGGGGGTAGTTGTAGAAGGGCAGGCCCGGGTACCGGGCCTAGAGCAGGGCCAGGTCCTGGAGCAGGACGATGCGTAGGTGCCGGACTAGCTTGAGAAAGCCGTCGGCAGCGAGGTCGTCCTCGTCCAGGCCGCCCTATACCCAGGTGCGGCGCTACGCGCGCGCCTCAAACCGCAGCTCCTACTCCTCTACCCAGGGCCAGAGCTGCTTCTAGAGGTCGTACGGGGGCCAATGGGCCGCGTAGGCCAGGAAATAGTCCCCGGCGGTCCGCGAGAAGCTAGTAACGATACGCATGAACTCGCGCGGTAGGTGCGTCAGGTAGGCCTGGCAGAGTACGCTCTGGTTCCAGCGGCCGGCCTAGGAGATCTGTGCTAGTGAGGTGCCATACGTCTCGGCGTTCTGGGCCCCTACGCGGCACAGGAGGTGTGTCTTCTTAGTAGAGACTACGCCCGCGGCCCTAAATACGCGCTAGGTCTCCTGAAGCTGTGTAGCGTACGATAGCTCCTGCTAGGGGTCCTGGCCTACTAGGACCTTGATTCTGTACTAGTCGCTCCTACGCCGGAAGGACGGTGGTGCCTCTCCTATTACGTGCCAGCGCCAGAAAAAGGCCTAGGCTAGCGCGCCCTAGGTACAGAAAAGGGGGTCCTTATACCATAACGCGCCTATAAACTCCTTCTTTGCCGTCTAGTTCATCTTACTATCTCGTAAGAGGGTTACGAGACAGGCGTAAGGGGTAGGGCCCTCAGAGGGCGGGTAGTCGAGTAGGGAGAGGTCCGCGAGCTCCATTTTCCGCCGGTTCTCCCCACGTAGCAGGTAATAGTGGCTAAAGAGCAGGTCTAGGCGCGTCTATAGGCCCTGAGGCAGCTACGTGGCCTGCCCAAGGAGCAGGTCCTATATCCGGAGCTACTCGCCGGGAGAGTAGCCGGCCTGGATCCCGTCCACCCCGTGGTCCTTAAAGCTCTCCCGGTCTAGCTTACTCCTCTGCCGGCCGCGCTACTCTAGGAAACCCCGGATAGCTACCCCACGGGGGTTCTCTGTATTATGGTTGCCGTGGGCGACCTGGACCCTCTAGAGCTCTATTACGGCGGCTATATAGGCGTCTAGGGTGCCCTTAACGAATAGCGTACCGGCCGCCTCAGTGCCCTCTGCCCCCTCTGCCTCTACCTGTGCCTGTGCCTGTGCCAGGTCCTGGGCTAGGGCCGCGGGTAGGACGTAGCCCTCGCGGTCCTCTATAAGAAGCTCTGCCACGTCGACGAGGGGTACCTCGAGCTCCTCTGCTAGCTACTTGACCTCCTGTAGGGCCACTGCCTCCGGGTCCCTGGGGCCAGGGCCACGACGCTGGCGCCGGCGCCGGCGGCCAGGGGGGTTCTTCTTCTGATTCCTGGGGGGGGCGCGCCGTAGTAGGAGGTCCTCCTTAAGCCAGGTAGCTAGCTTATCCGGCGTGACCAGCTCACCGTCCGGCTAGGTCGAGAGGGTGCCGTCTGGCCCTGTGCGCGGGGTGCGGCACCACTTCTAGAGAGGGACCCTTATTAGCTTACCTGTCCTAGAGAGAGAGAGAGAGAGAGAGAGAGAGAGAGCGCGAGCGAGCGCGCGCGCGTGACGTGCCTTCCACTCCTCCTGCTTAGACCGGTAGCTACGCGCCGTGTTCTCTGGCTATTCGTCCTTCTTGGCCTGGATACCGGCGCGCCGGGCGGCCTAGGCGCGCGCGCTGGCTGCCTCGTACGGGTCGCTAGCTATTCTGAGTGTGCCCTACTCCAGGTATATCGCGTGCTATTACGGTCTGTTGCGGCCTGTTATGGGCTATTGTAGTCTATTGCGGTTGGGAAAGGGGGGGGGCGCCGGGACGTTGATAAGAGACGCGGCGCGCAGAGCGGAGCTTACCAGGGCACTTATCAGAGCGCGCGCACGCGATTTCGCGGGCCCGATCCTGCGGGCGGTAAGTGGTCACGTGCGCCTAAGCGAGGGCCAGCGGTTACGGCGCAATTTCGCGGACCTGCGATAAGCGCCGGCGGCGCGTGAGGTGTGGCGCAAGGGATGTACAGTACTCTCTATGCTGGCGTCTCTAAGAATAGAGTAGCGCGTGAAACAAACGTTTGAAGGGAAATAACGTCGCGAGCCAGTAATTTGATTGCCAACAAGTTGAGCAGGGTGGTTTGAAATCTCTAACAAAGCTTTTGGTAGGGCTGAACAAGACCCAAATCGAGAGCCAATGTAGGTACTTGGGGCTCATTTTTTGCTGTCCTTGGAGTTATTGTTTTGAGCGCTCGCTATATTATTCTCTCTCGATACATTGTATCATCAGCTGGCAAAAGGCTACTCATGGCAACTTACACTGCTGAGTATAAAAGGTGGTAGATTTTCTCTCATGTTGCGTGTTTCATCACCTGAGCCAAATTCCGTCCCGACCCAACAATTGTCCAACAGACCGCAGGGGAGGGGCGCAGCTGTGCTTCGGCGGTTAAAGTCTTGTATAAGTCAATCAGCTACTGCCGCTGGCAATTTATGATCTCTTTGGACGGGTCCGGGATCTAAAGCTATTATCAAAATCTCCTTTCCTCGAACATCTATCACTCCCATATGCATTTCTCATTTCTTCCGCTGGCATTTCTCGCCATCATATCCCCGGCTTCCTCCTTATCTGACCATCCGACGCCCGCAGACTATGTTCAGCGTGGAGGACATTCAGGTAATTGAGCAAGAAAAGTTGATGTAGTAATCAGAACTAACCATTTACACGCCGTAGAGGACGAGGCTGCTGGACTCGAATGACCACGACATAATGGAGCTTGGTGAGCAAGGGACAAGGCTACTGAATGGCCACGACAGACTCGATTTCGCCGACATCGAACAAAATTTGGACCATAACCCCTTATCTAACGGCAAAGGAACACTGCGGATCGGATGGCTAAAACGGAACTGGCGAGACTCGTATTGGCGAGACCTGGTAGCCGTCGCCGTTCTTGTCGGTATCATTTGCGGCGCCTTGGGATATACACTAGGGTTCTGGGCAAAGAGGAGTCCTGGGAGAGAGCTGCGGCCAGATATCGCTCCTCTCCGTATCTTGGTCGCCGGTGACTCCATATCACAAGGTTGTGAGTCGATGCATACGTGGCGCTATAGACTGTGGGAGTGGTTCCAGGCGAACAATGTTCCAGTCACTTTTGTAGGTCCGTTCCATCAAACGCGGCTCCAGCCACAGGACCTGTCCACCGGGATTCCCTTGCCAGCCGCTCGCCATGGCGATGAACTCGACGGCCCTACTGCGATGGACAATGGCTATGCTTTCGATATAGAGCCAGAGTTCCTTCGTACTGGAAGCGCCCACTTTTCCATTTGGGGCAGAGAAATCGCACAGGATGTTGACATAATCAGTCAGCAAATCCACGATTACCGTCCTGACTATTTACTTGTCGAGCTTGGATTTAACGATTTAGCGTGGGCGTCACGCGAGTCTGATGAAGCATTACTCCTCATGGAGCAGTTTATAGATAAGGCGCGAGCAACTAGCCCGGAACTTCGTTTTGCCGTCGCCAACGTGCCACAACGGAGCAAAGTTGGAGATTTAGACATTCGAACAGGGCAATATAACGAGAAACTTCGGGAAGCAATCCCCAAGTGGTCGCTGCCTAGCTCGCCCGTAGAGTTGGTTGAATTTATGGAAGCATACTCATGTAAGTAACTGTCTATCCCATATCATTCCCAAGAGATCGTCTAATGACTTATTATATAGGTGGTCAAACCAACTGCCCCGCTGCTTTGGACGGAATTCACCCCAATAGTCGAGGAGAGTTCGAGATTGCGCATGCATTTAGTAAAACTTTATATCACAATTTCGGCATAGGACAGCAGCCGCTTGCACTTCCAGCCAAATTCCCCGGTCGAGCTTGTCTCACCCCAGCGACTGTTGCGATTTACCCCAGCCAAGAGCGTATTAGATTCACATGGGACTTTGTGTATGGCGCGTATGGCTATGAGGTTCAAGTTCAGCAAGAAGGCGTCGAATGGGTAATTGATTCTGCAAACTTTACTCAAGAGCGACACTTGGATACTCTTTGGACAACGAAGGGAACAGCTTGGGAGTTTAGAGTGAGATCATATTGCGAGTCTACTATCAAATCGGCGTGGACTCATGCGGTATCTACTACTATGCCGTAACTTACTTCTCACTCCATATATATGTATTGTTAATATGATTTGATAAGTAAACAGATGTAGAAGCTATGTAGCATTTCCATCTCAAAATGGGCCGGAGCAACAGCTAAATACTGGCCCCGATACAATATTAGCGCTCCGGTTGTAACGGCGCAGGACGAATACGACTATAGGGCATTGGAAGTGCGTATAGTCGGAATGTATTTAGATCAGTCATTCCTTTTATATCAATTTGCCAATTGTAAATCTTACAAGCTACCGCCCCACAGGAAACTAGAATAGCCTGCTCTACAAATACCTGACAATGATTGTAGACGCATCATTCTTATTACCATATATCTCGAACAGGACGAACACTATATCGCAATCAAATAACGGCGTTTATTAGATGCTCCTGACAGAAGGCTTCCGAGACTAGGAGGGGATTCGCAGTACCGCCAGGCCACAAGACGGTCCTGATCCCAGAAACCACGGGTCAGAAGGAATTATGAGAAAATGAAACACGCGAGGAATCCAACATACTATGTCAGCGCTCTTTTCCAGGAAGCAATGTATTGATTGGCTGGTTGGTCAGTTGGTTGATTGACTATGTTATACAACACAGGATGCAGCTGAGATTCTGGTCTGCATTGTACCGCCGAGGATCTGAATCGCTATTAGTCGATGGGCACTGTAATGTGGGAAGTGCTTCGCCAGATTTTAAGAATTATTGAGAAGGAAAGAGCTTGCCTGAGAACGTGACTGTCGACGTATCTCTTTTCTGATTGCGCAGAGGCTTTCTCTTGACGAATTCCTAAGGGTGTCAAGCCCCTGCGCTCCTCAGGCATTACCATTCAAGCAGCATGTGGTCGCAATGCAAATGTATAAGGCTACGTTGGAACCCAAAAATGGATCCTTGAACAATCCTTACCCTATGCTCCAGCTTGAGCAAGGGGGCAATTTCGACCCCTCGGCTGCACTCGGCCAGCTCAGCTTTGCTCAGTCTCGGCTCACTTTAAAGCAGCATCAGCTCAGGTTCAAAGACAGAAACAGAAAATGCTCGTGTTAGATTACCGTCATGATATGCCTGTTATAGTTAAGTACTTTACGAGCCCAACCGCACTAGTCTGTGCATTCAGGGCATTTTATCCCCTGAAGCAAAACTCAATATTTCTAATTAAAATGCAAAAGTTAAACTAAAGATGCCAGATTAAAGTTAATCCTCTTTTCATTAACATGCCTTAATTTCAACTTCTAATGCCTAGTTGCTATCTTGAAATCGTGAAGTAAAGCGACAGATATTCAATTTTTTAATGCCTGAAGCGAGCCTGAGTAGCGCCTGAGTAGCGCCTGGGTAGAGCGGCGATGCTGACTAACCGCGTTGGAGCAGGAAATGCAAAATTGTCGTCTGGGTTTACCAGTGTTAATTTGAGCCCGCTAAGCTTGATTTCACATGAAGTGTCTCATCCATCTTCATCTCATCCTTGTTAGATTTTTCGAGCAAGTCCAGAAATTCCTTCGCCGTTGTCTTGTTAAAGAACAAGTTCCAAAGTACCAGGGCAAAAGAGAGGGTATGAACTGTGACTTGCAGAAGATTGAGGATCCACGCAGCTTGCTACTCGAACCCAATGTCAGCGTTCTAAATTTCAATACATCCTGACCAGCGCCAGATTTTGTGAGGCTAGAGATTGGAACGTACGTTGCTTGGACAGAGCGTGCTGGAATTATTCAGGGCCCCCTTGCCATCCGAGCAAGCCCACGTCCACAGATCTGCACTTCCTTTGTCATTTTTCGAAGATTTGAAATAGCCCGCACTTATAGCTCCAGATATTGCTTGCAGGATCCCGGTGGCGCCGCGGACTTTCTGGATCATTCGTTCCGCAGTTGCGGCTGGGCGGCCGTGGCGATGGTGCTGGTGGTAGATGTAAACCAGGATGACATCTGCAGCGACTGTGAGACACGACATGCTGAGCATTAAGACGGTGGGGCTGAGCATGGCTAGGTCGTCGTTGGTATGTTTGGTCTTCGCATATATTCTGAGGGTGAGGATTGAAATGGCGATAACGGCGAGTGCAGCTAAGGTTGTCAATATGTGTTGGCCTAGCACCCACATTCTTTCGTTGCGGAACTTGGATTCCTGTGTGCAGCACGTAAGTTTCTGCATTTAAGTTCTTTTATCTCGGGAAACACGTACGTCTTTGGGAGGATCTTGGTTTTCAATGTCCGGCTGTTTGGTGCTATTCTTCATGCTGTTGTCGCCTCTCATGCTAATCTTGATTTCCCTACGAAACAAATCGACCTCACTAGTTGAGCCATCGCTGTTCTCGATGGTGATCTTCCAGTCTGATTGTTCGACCTTAGGTGAGATCATGTATCCCGGACTTGTCAAAGTCGTCGGTGTCGGTGTTATAGCCCCATCTGTCCTAGCAGATGTTGGTGAAAGTGGAGCTGGTGTAGGCTTTGTTTTGGCAGATGAGGTTGAGGCTCCTGATAAATCCATAGCAAACGTAATTGATAAAAAAGGAAATGGAGAGTAGAAAAAAGAATAGGATTGTCAGAACTGACATGATGAAAGTAAGGGATAATTACCGTCTTTTGAACGTCTATGAGGAAGAGCGAACGGAGCTGGAAGCCTGACATTCCATTTTGCTCTTGTGTAACCTTGATACCAGCCTTACAGACCGCAGCACCCATAAACCGCCCAAGTTGCACAAGAACATAATAGCCACCAGTGAGAAGAGTCCGCTCTCTTCACCTGTTTTGTGTGGACGAGTGCATGACGGCAACCAGTCCAACGGGATCGACTCTGCAGACCATGAATTTCAAGACCCGGGCTGTGTCCTCGCAGAATAGAGCAATGATACGAAAATCCTTGTGCCCTACTGCTCAACGCTCTAAAGCATCCAATTGCATGTCTGCGACCAGTAAGGAGTGTGCTATTCCAACTGAACTTGGTAGCAGAGTACTCAGCTGGAACCACCTCAATGGAGACGACCCTGCTGACCATGAATCCCCAAGCCTAAGGTTGCCTAATCCTAAAATACGATAATCGTACCATCCACCCTGACTATGGTGAAAGCCCCTGGTGCCGATTTGCTTGGAGAGGGGTTGGGGCTTGATGTCAGTGGCTCAGCCCTACATTCGTACGCACGTCTTACTCGACGGAATATACTCGGCGTGACTGGCCTGTGCAGCCACATCACCCAGGCAGATTTAATCAACTTCGGCCACATTTCATGTTTGAAGATGAATGATTCGTCTTAAATATGATGAGACGGTTTGTTGAGGCGTCGGACATGAGATAGGGCTGAGAGCTGGGAATTTTCTGTTTCGTCAGAGGCGTTGAGCTATTACGGCTGGAAGCACTTTTCTCGACAGGGCCTCGGGTATCCCCATTACTCTCAATGGCCGAGAGTCCAAGGGACTTGCTTCCACCCATGCTGATTCTTTTGGTATCACACCCCACTCTTTCCCCGCCAAGCACTCAATATTACAGACTACCTCTAATCAAATTCTCCATCTCGGCAATGAGGCGAATACTCTGTTGAATACTCGGGCTTTTCTGCGGCATGACACCAATCCAAGCGCTGAGTAAATTCTGGAGATGGGGTCCATAATCTGCAATCTGGTGCTGGATGACACTTGTTCGTAATGCAGCGGTGCGTAGCGAGACGAGGATGATGAACATCGTGCTCGTCATTCTAGAGCAAAAACCCCATAAGCAGGTTTCTTGGCAGAGGAGTACAGGTTTCCAGTTCAATCGGGGAGAACTTACGATAATGAACAGATCCAAGTATCGATCAAGACCGTCTGTCCAAAAGATCTGAGATTCGAGATGTGGTTGCAGCTGGCTGTCAAACATCGAGCAGCTCCCTCGATCGTCTCGATCGAATGAGCACTATCGATTTGCTTGAGGATGATCTCGACATATGGTCGGTAGATCACGCTTTTGCAAGCCAGATATCTCTGCCGGGCGAAAGCCGCATGTTCATTAACACATTCCCTTGTATCATCTTCGAACCGCAGAAAGTCGGGCAATGTGTCCCGCCAAAGGACTAGCTGATGATCCAGCTCTGCGATTAGTCCTCGTAAAGAATCGTCTCGTGAATTAATGTAAGTTTTTTGCTTATCGTCTGCGTAGAGTAGATGGTGAACTCGGTTCAGAAGCCGCCGAATCGAGATGCAGGATAGGAAGTACAAGGCCGAAGCCTCGGTTTCGGCTTCATTGAAGTGGGTTTGAAGAGGTCCTGGTAGAGGAACTTCGGACTCTACTTCGGCGACCCCGCTTTGAGGAAGATGTGATAACTCTGAGATCAAATCGCTGTATTTTATCAGTTAATTCCGGGCTGGATAGGACAATGTGTGACAAGCAAACCTCTCGATGATGTAACAGGACCAGAAAATACGACGAATGCACTCTTCGTCTTCCGGGTTTCCAGATCCCGTTCTGTAGGCGAGAAGAGATCGGCATTTTGCGGCAGCTGTGCTGAGATGGCCCCATGTTTGTAGAGGTCGTTGAAGAAACGAACAGTACAGCCTATTATAGTCAGAGCTTATCTTCGAAAACGAATAGCTTCACAAACGCTGCAAGAAAAACACATTGTGTTGATATGGTGCTGATTTCCATGTACGCCACGCTCAACAACTTCATAGCCTCGTCGAAACAAACAGTGGCCATTGCCATCAATTCGCTCTGATGTTGTCTCGATTCAAATCCACGAGGCTCAACACTGGAATGGACGAGTTTAATCAGTTCCGAAGCAGCTCCTAAAGCTAGTACTAACAAAGCAGCACAATCTTCACACGAGTTGCCAATAAAACCATTTTGCATTTTCTCGAACAGAATTTGCAGAGTGGCTTTGCTGACTGTTGGGTACCAAAAGTTCACATTCAGCTGGAATGATGTGAGTAGTCGTTCGGCCTCTTCTGTAGTGAACACCGGTCGTATAGATCTTGGCTGAAATGGAATTGGGGGGCAACTGCTCTCGAGTTGGAAGATGGGTCTGAACTGAGCACGAAGGGAGGGAAACGGCGCGGCCACAGAAGAATTGAGAAGATCTTCCGTGGCACTGATATGTGTTGAGGGGATAGTTGCGTTAGCAACTTTGGCAAAGTCGTTGTCTGGGGATGATGGGCTCAAACTGGAATTGAATCGAGGTGTAGAGATTGATGCAGTTCGGTGACGATCACTCTGCTTCTGGTCAGCTTCCCTCTCGAGACATGGGCGGGGGTAAATAGTACCAAATTCTCATGGATGCTCCGTAGAAGGCCATCCATACGCAAGACAGTCTCGAGGATTTTGTCGCTTTTACCTTGATTTCTGATCTTGAAGTGAGCTGACGGGTCCTGAGATGTTCCAAGGACCGGTGCTTACATATTGGTTGGCTGCTGTTGCCCATAAAAGCAATCAACATCGTTTTCGGTGCACCAAGAGCATGGCTGCCGGCCATCACATCTGAAGGAAGTCGCATTAGCGGAGAAGGACCAGTATGGATGGCAATGGCAACAGCTCCATCAAGTTTGACACGTGACTTCCGTGCATTCATCGTGGTCATACCTGGATTTTCTGAGACGGCAAGCGTCACACTGTCGACGTAATCAGTTGAGACTCCATTTCCAAGAGGAAGCTCACTTACTGCATGAGCAGTCCGTTTGCGCGGACGGGCTGCATAGGGTGTAGTCAGCGCATTGGAGCTGTCTGAATTGCTTCGGCCATGAGGCGGTGGCGATTGGAACGTCATTCTCTGACCCTATCCCTCATCCCCGTTTCCCAGTTCGAGCTGAAACCGCGGTGGGAATATTCATATTCCTGCTTGATGTGAACTATAGAATCACGTTTCAATGAGCGTGCTCAGTGAGGAGGCAGTGAGGACGTGAAGCGTGGTGCGACGCAACCTCGGTTAGGGCTCACGTGGTTCGGGGTAAACCAAATTCTTCCATGAAGCCGAAAAAGCAGTACAGAGTAGCGCCGGAGCTTCTATATTCTGGGGTAATTAGTGGGGTATGAACCAAATTCTCCCAGGCCGTTGTGATATTACAATGTATGAAATATTAATGGGCCATTAGCTTGTGACCTGGTATTAAACCCGTGCAGAAAGTGCAGTTATTCAGATTCCGATGCACTGAGAACTGGCGAACGCTTGTTTCTGAAATATGATTTGGAAATTTGCCTAGATGTTGCAACTTTGAAGCTATACTTTGTACCCAAGCAGAACCATGCCAGAGTCCCAGACCCCCACAGGGGCCCAAATGTGCGAGTTCCTGACCGGGCAGCCTCCTTCCATCCTGGTTGCCAAAAATTAACATTTTCCTAGGCCTCAACAGACTTTCCAGCCAAAGCCCCAACAGTAGCAGCAACAGTACTGACTGACCGTTTCTGAAGACTCTTTTTCACCGGGTGTGGATCACTAAATACTTCCTCAAGTTCCTCCAGAGTCCGTTCTTTGGTTTCAACAAAGAAGAAGTAGATTACGACGGCCTCGATGAGATCCCAAGCCACGAAAACTAAATAGAAGTAAAACGTGAGATGTTTGAAAGCGGGTCCACTAGCATACTGGACGACGGTGCCCGCTACATTTGATCCAAAATTGCCCAGTGCTGTGCCTTTTGCTCGAGTCTCGGTAGGTAAGGTTTCTGCAATATACATGCTTTGTAATGGCGTCCAACCGAAGCTGAATACGATCCCGAAAAGATAGACAAAGGTGATTGTTGCATTTGTCGCCATTTTGTTGTGGTTCTCGACAGAAATCTTGGTCGTTCCTGTGATAATGGCGAAACAGATGGCTGAGAATAGGATTGAGTAGATAAGCAGGGGTCGACGTCCGATTCGATCGGTCATGCGGGCACCGAAGACGGCACCAAACCAACAGAGGACTGGGTAGATACCGTTTAATCGCAACTGCGTATGTTCGTCGTCAATTCCAGCAGTTTTCATCATCTCGGGAAGGTAATATGAGGCGATACTGTTGCCAGACCTGCGAAAACAGATCGTAAGTATAACTTGATCGGAACGCATCCAGGTCCCCGCTTTGCCATTGCTGCTGATAGGGGGGGAATGCGTACCACTGCCCAAAGAAGGCCATGCCCATCACACATATAAGCCGAGAGCGAGCATTGCGGGTCTTGAACAGAGCGCTATAGTCCCACCAGCGCTTGTCTGAGGCGTCAGTCTGAATCTGATAGAACATCTCCGAGATCTGGAGGTTGACGATGGGATGATCGGCTCGACCTACGATTATCTGTAAGCCTTGACTTTGGGGGTTTCAGAGGCGAGAAATATACCTTCTCCGTGGTATTTTGCGAGAATAGCACGAGCCTCGTCCACCCTATCTTGAGCGACGAGCCAGCGGGGTGATTCCGGGAGGAAGAACACTCCGACAGCGACAATAACAGATGAGACAAGTTGACACCAGATTGGAATGCGAAATGCCCAGTTTGATTTCAGGAACGCACTTCCGTAACCTGGGCTCGTCAGAATGGGCTGAAGATCGGAGACTCTTTGATAACTTACAAGTCCAGCTGGCAATAATTGAGCCGATATACCAACACGTGTTATAGAGGCCAGTGATAGTTCCCCGCCATTTAGGATGGGCCATTTCACTGACGTAACATGGCGCAGAGACACAGCAGAAGCTGACTCCAAACCCAAGCAGAAATCTACCAGCGATGAACATATGCATGTTCACTGAAGGAGCTTGAATGCAAGTGCCAAGAATGATAATGACAGCACCAGTGAACATCCCTGCGCGACGGCCAAGATAATCATTCACAGGGCCAGTAAGTACAACGGCGGGAATGGACCCAATGTTGTAGATTGCAAACACAAGCCCAGTTGACGATCCTGTGGAACCACTGCCTCAAGGTTAGCAAAACAAAAACCACATCGGTATATAACGACTGACACTCCAAAATAATTTTGATAAGGCGTCATAGCATTGATAGCTCCCATCAAAGATCCATCAAACCCATTCAAACATCCACAAAGGTAGGCAATAGACAAGACGCCATACAGGCGGAACATTGGCAAGGACCATGGCGAATAAGTTGAAGTGTCAGCCGCTGTGGCGAGAAGAATGGCATCTGAAGACGCAGCATCGATATCATTGACGTGGGAGGCATCGGCGAATTCTTTCTCTGTTTCTCCCATCGTGGCGATGTCAGACTGATGATGATGGCCCACTAAAATATAAATGAAAAGCTGTAGTATACTACTAGGAACTAGGAATCGTTTGGCAGTTGGGGCCTTTTCTCGACTCCCGAGGTAAGGATGCACTCGAATGACCAAGGATAAGAAGGGACGTTGGACCGCTTCACGGACGAGCCTGAGGAGACGGTCTCGTCTAATGTGAAGATCGTTGACTTGAGACAAACTTTTGAAGAAGGGCAGGCGAAGATATATGTCTCCTGGCTCGACGGCACAGAAATTCAAGACACAGATAGAGACATCCAAGAAGCGAGTCTCCGGTGGGGAGGACTCCAATCAGCCCCGAACGAGGCGTTTTCAACGACGCCAATACCGCCGAGATACTGCAGCAGAGCGCCATTGGCACCTCCTGGCTTGTTCTCGGCTGGACTGGCTGGTGAATGGGGTGATAGGGATGCAGGATGCAAGATGCCATGTGGAGAAGTTGAACGCGGGGTAGACAGGATTGTGGGCCCTTGATCAGAAGTACTGGCTGCAAGCATCTTGCTATCCGGGGAAGAGCGGGGCAAGTAGCAAGATGAAAGGGTATGGCCGGGGGAAGGAGGGGATCAACGGATGTTTGTGAAGATGAGGCGAAGAAGATGTCGATCAAGGTTTGCCGGTGTCAACTCTGCCGAAAAGTCCTGGCATCCTATTAGTGCGCTTCTTCGACCCCTGAATATAGGACAACCTCGGCCAATTTTTCCGAGCGGGTCTTGAGTCGCGACCAACAACACTCTGCACAACCCATACAAGATCATATGATGATACAAACTGCACCCTTGAGGCGACCCTCCCAAGATCGGGAGCTCAGACCGAACTATCCTGGACTCCTAGTAACAAGGTCAGCGCCCAGGAGGAGCAGCTAATTTTCAAGCAAGGCTGGACCCGTGATCTTGGAACTTGGGGCTCGGATAGCAGCAGTCACCCTGCAGAAGGTAAAGCTCTGCGTCGAGAATGAACTACCTTACTTGCCAGTTTCTTATGGTATCAAGGATACATTGTCAAGAGCTCTTAAAGGGACGATGGAGATTACATTGGGAATCCTTGTTTTGCTGTCTTTTTCAACTTAAATGATGCAGCGAAGCTCCTGCTACGATCACGGTTGACACTTCCCTATCCATGCATCCACGTTATATACAATGGCGAGTCTGGAAATGTTATATTGATGAGTCACTCGGAGACAAGCTGAGTTAAAGTCACGTGGCCATGCTTTCTGTAGTAACCCAAGCTGAAGTTATGTTGGACTTCGACTTAAACACCTGAGATGGTGACCCCAATTGCATCGTTTCGGGGAACTCGCGGATGGAGTCCTATCTCGCCTGATCGGAAAAACTAAATCTCCAATTACTTGATTTCCTCCCTAGTTAGCACATGCTATTGATCTAACAACGACCCGACGCTAATTTATTTTCAGGTACTGCTGCCCGCTCTTAGTGCCCTGGCGCCCGGCTTTCACAGTCTGAATGCGGGGTTGAACCTTCCTCGTGTACTGCTGCAAGGCTAGTGTCACCGTTTGGGGAATGGAAATACTTTCCCATCAATCATTCTATTTGTACCGTTAAACTTTAGGTGATCTTCATTATGGTCTAAACCTCCTTTGGCGATGTCAGAGTTGGGGTTCTCGGGGAGGTGAGGTCAGGAAGTCACGGAGTCATGACCAGCGGTTAAACAACTGCGTGGGCCTTGTATGATGTAGTTCCATTTACGGTTCTTCAGGGAACCTTATAAGTAAGGATGTCATATCTATCCAAGTTTGGAACACTGTTCCTCCATCTGTTGCCTCTCGGATCACTTGTCAATCATGCATCTCAAATTTTGTTCCCTGCTTGTGGTTGCATTAGGAGTCATCAGCTCCCACTGCGCCTGGCCAGATGCACCTCTCGTCGCCTCAGGTCGATGGATTCACGATGCAAAAGGTGCAAACGTTACATATGCAGGAGTAAATTGGCCTGGGGCAGCGGACGTGATGATTCCAGAGGGTTTACAATATGCTTCAATCGAAAAGATTGTGACAGGAATCAAGAGTCTTGGAATGAATGCCATCCGGCTGACATTTGCGATTGAGATGATTGATGATATTAAGGATAATGGAGGCGATGTCAGGCTTTCAGCAGCCTTCAACAAAGCTCTAGGCACTACGAACGGTCCCGTGGTGTACAACAAAGTACTGCAGAACAATCCTCAGTTCAGCGCGAGTACCACCAGAGTGCAGGTATGTACTTTTTCTTCTATTTGGGAATGACAAATGGTAACATCAATGTCAGGTCTATGATGCAATTGCTGCCGAGTGCTTCAAGCAGCAAATCTACGTTCACCTTGATAATCACATGTCAAAAGGCGAATGGTGTTGTTCAACAACGGACGGGAACGCCTGGTTCGGAGATACGTATTTCGACGTCGCGAAATGGAAGAGGGGTCTGGAATTCATGGTAACCCGAGTAAGCTCGATTCTCGCCTTTGTCTTCCCTTACAAGTCTAACAACCCAGGGCGCAACATGGGGAAATCTCGTGAGTATCGGGATGCGCAACGAACTTCGAGCGCCAGAAGACAACGCCACGCTGAACTCCAATTCCTACAACTGGCCAACATGGTACACCAACATGGTCGCAGCCGCAAAAATTATCAACGCAGCTAACCCAGATATTTTAATATTCTTTTCCGGCCTGAATTTCGACACCACCTTGTCTCCCGTCGCAGCAGGCACTGGTTCCGGCATAACCTTCAAGAAATCCGACTTCACCTTCTCAAACAAGATAGTCCTCGAACTCCACAACTACCAGAACTCAGCTACGTCCTGCAGCAACATGCAAAGTAGCCTTCAAAGCAGTGGTTTCAGCACGCTGACTGCTGCCGCTGCAAACCAGTATCCAATGCTGTTAACAGAGTGGGGCCATGATTGGTCGAATAGTGACTACTTGGGTGTTTATGCCAGCTGCTTGCACAGTTATCTACCTGCGCAGCATGTAGGGTGGACGATTTGGGTACTAGCTGGGAGCTATTATATTCGCTCGGGGACACAGGATTATGAGGAGACTTGGGGTATGTATCACAACTCGAATTCGTGTGGAATAAGTTCTGACTCACGTACAGGGCTTTACAATCATAATTGGACTGCGTGGAGGAATGCAGCCGCGATTGACAATTTGAAGTTGATGGTTAAGGCAACTTTGGCGTAGTCTTCCCGTCTCTGTACGGCTTGTGGTCTCAGAGCAATCAGAAAGATACTCCTTCAGGCCCTCAGATTCATCAAGGAGAATCAAACCCCTCGAATTTCCCCACAATTTTACTTACTGAGAGCCGTTCGCAAGTATCGCATTAAACTTAATGTGCAAACTTCGTTAACACTACTCCTTCATCCACAATCTCAAAGACTATTCTTCTTCAAGTAATCTGCCATAGCTTTATGCTGGTTCTTTGGAGGCTTTCCCTTGGCAAGATAGTACCATATATGGCTATGCGCTTTGCTAGTTGTTGGGGGCAAGAATAACGAGAGGAGAAAGAGGATTGGGGTAGGCTAGATACAACTCATCTTTGGTGGGTAGAGAAGAACTGGTAGCCCTCCTCTGACTGATCATCACACTAAGTGTTCCCTAACATCTAGCTCTTCAATTATCTTTCCAAACTATTAGCTTTGAGTAGGTTGTATATAACTTCTAATTGTCTAATTGGATTGGTTTTAGTGGTTTATAGGCGTTTTGCACCGCACTTAGCACTTAATTTTTTGTATAAATAAGAGTATTATCAAATTAACTAATTGTGCCCGAATCTATTAATCTACCTGATATAAACCTCTTTACCTAGTATATATCTTGTCTATTACGTATATAAAGTAATATTTTATCCGTCTGAAAATATCCTATCACTAACTTACAGAACAAGAAATAGCAGGATACATTGAGAATATTTCCCTACCAATTTAGCTGTTCTCGAACGCTCAAGCCACCTTCCTGGACTTCTAACTTCTTCTATTACTAAAGGTAAGTAAAGAGCTAATACAAAGGATACGCGAATGCGACGAATACTTAGTGCATTCTCTGTTAGATTTATTTTCACAATAGAATAGAGGGATGCAGGAGAATGATCTACTTTGTGAAGCCTTTATTTGAGGAGAGATTAATGTCCCCTCTCAGATGAACTCCCTGTCAGGTCCTGCGCCTCCCTCCCCAACCGCCCCACAAAATAGCACAAATCCAGTCAATCAAAAGTACAAGAATACTATGATCGTTTATGGTACACCACTGAACCACTTATCCTGTAACAACTGCCTCGCCGTTGGACGATCCCTCGGGTCCCACTTCATAACCTTCAACAGAAACTCCCTGTCCTCCTCTGTCAGACAGTCATCCTCTATTATTTTAAACGGCCTTTGCTTCTGGTTGTCCTTGATATATTGGGTGGCTGAGGCTAGAATCGACCATCTGTCACCATCCTCTCTCGGAATGAGATCTATATAAGACTTGGGAACGGGACCAAATCTTCATCGTCAGCTGTGGCGTCTTTGGGATCGGGCTTGAACATGTGCCAGTTGAGACCCCAAATAAGACTTATGAGCTATGAAAACGTGAGCACAATTCGGACAATACAGTTCCAAACCAGCTTAGTATCACCTACCGTCGTGCCAAATGACCAAATATCGGTCGACTGTCCCCATCTGAGCTGCATCATGGCCTCAGGGCTCCTAAATATAGCAGCTCCCTTATGCGGTCCTTCCATCCCGACCTTGAGGTAATTCTTGGGATCTATCCGAGTAACCTCTCCGAAATCTGCCAGTTGGACGTCGGCAAAGCGAGATGATCCAGTGCCACAATTGACGAGAATGTTGACTGGTTTGATGTCTACGAGGATGTGTTAATTACAGTTTTGAGATCTGATATGAGGTGGCATGTAAAATCTCAGTGAACATACCAGTGTGTATGTACCCATCTTCATGCAAAGCCTGAATTGCTTGGAGTACTCTTTTTGCCACAAACTTCACATTCGGACTCTCTAGAGTCTTCACAGCTGATGCATGTAGTAGATTGTCGTCCAAATGTTGCAGAATCAAAGATGGAGGTTTTTTGGTTTCGTCTAGCACCTGGCGAATGTATGGGCATGTGCGGAAATGCTTCAGAACATCCCGCTCGTTTTCGAGGCGTCCCTGCGGAGCTGTCTTGACGATAACTTTTCCAGCTTGAGAGTTGCTTTTCCTGGCAGTATTAGATAAGTGAAGGTTGAGTTAGGTGAAGATGATCTCACGTGGCAGTCCAGATGTCTTTCGCGACCTGCGCAGAGACAAAATAACTTCCGACTTTTCCTTCGAGTTGTTGGCCAATTCTGACACCAGCAACCATTATTGAACTGTCTCTCTTGCCTTGGAAGGAATGGCCACGCAGCAGAAAAATGATGGAAGAATGGAAAATGGTTGACGGCGAGAGCGAGCTCAGCGAGGACGTGATGAAGGACTCCTAGATTCTGCAGGTCTTTTGATACGGCCAATCATATGCCTGATGTGAAGACTGATCACGTGTGAAAATTCAGGATAGGTACCTTAGCGCGCAAAGGTCAGGCGACCAAGGTGGCTGGTTTCTTTCAAACACCAACGGGAAAATGTAAAACAACACCCCCGGGTGTCGATTCGGGATATCGATAGATTTTGGAGTTTTAATAATGCCTAATTAGTTACTTGAGCTTATTTAAGCCGTTCACTCAAATCAGACTTCTTAATATAGGTATAAGGAAGCTCATATATAAGAGTTCTAGTTCTGGGGTGTGGGGTAGACGAGGTGATTATTGCGCACGAAGTAAATAGAAGGTGCTTATCGCTAAACTTTCAGGCGCTCTCAAGGCCTTAAAATTTCCAACTTTTCTTATCTTCTTTAATATTTTTCAAACATTACTAATTATTATATAATAAAAACATTATCTTCTACTAGTTTATAATTAGGCCTTTTATACTATCAAAAAGTAACCAAATTATAATAATATTTTATATAGTAAATTAAAACTAAAGAAATTCTGGATTTTTTGGTGTTCCTCTGCTTTAGGTTAGTCTGGCCCCCAATTGACAGCTGGGGGGGTGGGGGGTATCGTTTTGCTCTTTCCCCAACATCCCTCACGAAAATGTCAAAGACCCATGGGATCCAGACTCCGGATTCAAGAGGCTCTTCTCCTCAAATGGAAACTCCTTGCATAATTTTGGCTGAAACGGCACAGAAAACAAAGCCCATCGATCATCGCAGCTTCTTCGCCGGAGAATTCCACCACCCCCGACTTCTACGCCGTTCGTACGCCGCTTCTTGACGAGGCTGTCGGACAGAACGTATTGAGCCTTGCACTCTGTCACTCTCATTTCGCTCTCGTGCTTGCGCTGCTTACCTTCGTCCCGAAAGGACTCACATGCTTGCTTTTGGCAGACCCGCACTCCTTGAGAATCGGTCTATTCGTCGATTTCTCGCGACGAGTTGACGACATACGTACAACTGGTCATCTTCAACAACACCATTGCAATCTCTGTTATCACCAAGTCCTATTCCGGTATTTCCTGGCACAGAAAACCTTTCGTCATCTGGTGATATTTAGCAAGGCTTGAGTCATCCGTCTCTACGAGAAGCCTCGAAGATCCACAAGATGAGCGAGATAACATCCGAATCACCAATTTGCGACCTCTGTCTCGCTCCTGATAGTTTTGGACTCACCAAAAGGGAGATATATGATACAAAATACATCCATTCTCTTCCTGCTAGAAACGATGGGGTCAAGTTCCCGCTCTTGGATCAATCAATTCTACTCGCATCTGCCGAGCGAGGCTGCTATTTCTGCGACCTTCTTCACCAAATCTCGCAGCACCCTTGCTCCGGGGAGCAACAAACAACAATTGTTGTGCGGATAGTTACGGATCCTGCTTTAAGCGTTCATTTTTTGCGAAGGGAGCTCGATTCGCTTTCCATCGTTCAGATCTATCGTCCTTTTGGTTTGTCATGCTAGCCTTTCTAAATTAGTTAATCTGACATTACTCTCAGGTCACAAGGAAGCGTGGACTGGCCTTCAAGAGGCTAGACCAGTATCGCAGCATTCTGGGTCAGTGCAGAGCTTTGAATTTGCAAGAAAATGCCTCCGGAACTGCATCGAATCTCATGAGGAATGTCGCCGTAGTTGCTCCGACTTTCACCCAAAACGACTCCTTGATGTGGGGTCCGAAGGTTTTTCCTCCCTCAAGCTCATCGATGACCAATTACTAGCAGCACCATACCTCGCCCTGAGTCATTGCTGGGGTGACCAGCAGCCAATAAAGACGACTTCCCAAACGCTAGAACAAAGAAAGCATTCTATCGACTGGTCGAGCTTGCCCCCAGTTTTCCGAGATGCAGTTACCGTGACAAGAGAACTGGGAGTGCAGTACTTGTGGATAGATTGTTTGTGCATCCTACAAGACAGCGTTCGGGACTGGGAGGAACAAGCAGCCCAAATGGGACAAATCTACAGCAATTCCTACGCCACAATTCTTGCGGCATCTTCACCATCTAGTTTAGTACCATTTCTGGCTTCACGGGAAACCATTGTCTGTGAAGGAGTTAACCTCAGATTTGGCAAAGACCACTATGTTGGAGTTCGGAAGATTGGAGGTACCGATCACAGTGATCAACCGCTTCATTATCGTGGATGGGCTTTCCAAGAAGAAATCCTCTCAACAAGGACAATCCGATTCACTCGCGAGGAAGTAAAATGGGAATGCAAGACGCTGTCATGTTGTGAGTGCGGGGCTCATCCTTTATATGATACGAAAAACGCAGAGAATTTGCAACATACGAATTCCAACATTCAGCGACATTGGCTTAAACTAGTAGAGCAGTACTCGTGCCGCAGTCTCACCTACTCCTTCGACAAGCTGCCAGCATTCGCAGGTGTTGCTGCAGTAGCACACCAAAAGTCTGGGCACAAATATCTTGCTGGTCTTTGGGAGGAGACATTGATTCGGGATCTAACATGGTCCAGCTGGCCATGGACTCCGGAGACTTCCTGTGATATCTCTCAAAGACTACCGACCTTCTCTTGGGCGTCTGTCGACGAGGAAATCGATTACCGGTCTTTAAATATGAGTTACAGGCCGGGAAACAAATATGCCATTGTTCGCTCCACTAGCATTAAACTCACGGGCACCAATCCCTTTGGCCAAGTTGAAGGAGGATCAATTGTTTTGGAGGCTCCAATTGTTGAAGTAAACCTACGATATCACCCAGATGAACGGGAGCCTGTTGATGGAAGGAGAAAGATGTTTGTGAAGACATGTAATTGTTATATCGATGACACGCCAGACGAAAATCAAAGTGTCTGGCCTGACACACTTCTGTGCCAGGATTCATTCACGGACACGAATGGCGTAAAGATTTGCTCTGCCCAAAGGGCCAACCGAGGTGCAGTACCCCAGGATTTCGAATGCAAAGTGCGCCTCCTCAGCCTTTTCGTCAGGAGGAAGGCAAGAACATTGCTCGTCCTCAGCATCCCAAAACCGCCTGATGGAAGTTGCGAGAGGTTAGGCCTTGTGACGCAGTACGATCACGAGAAGATCACACATGACTGGTTCGAAAATGCCCAAGTGGTGTTGACCAAAATTATATGAGCATCTAGCAAGTAATGAATCCATGCCACCCATGTAATGATTGGCAGAAACAGGCAAGGTAGCTTCTCTATCAAGTCTGACTGCTTGTCCTTGACTCTACCTTCGAAAGCCTCTAGTTTAGATATCAGATTGGTGATCGGTCTTTTGTTTCACAGTGTTGATCTGGACAAGGTCGGTTCCAATTCCGTATCCCACGAGCCGAGGAACTTCACCAACCTCCCTGTCAAAAATGGTTCAAGTTACACTGACGGGGTCCCCCGCATTTGTCGCGGGGAGATCTCCGAGATCCCCATCTGACATGCAGGAGCGGCTTCAGGGCTTCAGGGCGGTGCAACCAAGGCCGCAGCTACCCACGACAACCCCTCATGACGTCTCCCAGCCCCATCCACAAACCCTCGAACCTCCATCTCGCTGGGCCGAAGTCGGGCAATTCGAGTCAGGACAACAAGGCAGCCATCCAGCGTCTGGTGCTGCCAATATTTCCTTTGTGTCTATCCAGGGGTTCGCATGCCAAGCAATTATTGGCAGCGTGGCTTAGTGGCCCCGTGCATAGCTCACTCAGGCTTAGCCGTTGGAATTGCAGCGCCGTGATAGGAACGGTTGTGCAGGAGGCTGAGACTTCATCCGAAGGATCGCACAAACGGAAGCCTCACTTCCTCCTGATTTGCTTCTATGGTATCTGGGCGTTGCGAGCGAGGGCGACGAGTCTCGAAGCGGAAATGGTGGCACACAGGGTTCACAGCCGCACGGGAGGGTGGAACACGCGGAGTACAAATCTGGAGGTGGTCGCTGTGAGGCTGAAGTATCTTCTCTTCGCTTGAATTCCTATTTCTTGCGCATTTCCTCTGTAGTTCTCACGCCTTGGGATTGAGATATACAGTCAATGGCAGCACCACCGCACCGATACGATGAGGGGCTCGAGATGAGCCATTACGATGGGATGGAGGTCCACCAATACCCCCAGCAGAGTTATCAGAGGCACCAGAATCACGAGTATCAGGGAATGGATGCACAATTATCCTGGTAACGATACCGACGATACATCTGAGAAGCCCGCCCTTCACGACGGGCCATATGTTTACAATGAGGATCCGCGATCACAATTGCGTCGAGACCTCAAGACGAGACAGATTGCGATGATAGCTCTTGGAGGTGCTTTGGGAACTGGGCTGCTCATCAATACGTGAGGAAGACTGTCCATCAATTCATGGAATTCAGCTCACAACAACAGTGGCCCTTCTCTTGCGGAATCTGGGCCGGGTTCAATGTTCATCGGATATGCTCTAATTGGAGTCCTGTGCTTTGCGGTGATGAGCGCAATGGTATGCTGTGCCGCTCCGAATCCTTCGTTCATGCTAACGAATCCTAGGGGGAGATGGCTGCTTGGCTGCCGCTCGCATCCGGCTTCACAGGCTTCGCCCATCGCTTCGTTGATCCCGCTCTTGGCTTTGCCCTTGGTGAGTGGGGACGGGACCTCTCCAAACGCAACACCCTGCTGACAACTTGAAGGTTGGAATTACTGGTTCAAATACATAATCACTACCCCGAACAATCTGATTGCTTCTACTCTCATCATAAGGTTCTGGTTCGATAAGGCAGGACAACATGACAGCCCAGGCGCAAACCCGGCTCTGTATGTGACGCTTTTCCTGGCTGCAATCATTGCAATTAACTACTTCGGCGTTGGATTCTTCGGAGAGCTCGAGTTTTGGCTCAGCAGCGCCAAGGTGTTGATCATGATCGGTCTGGTTATCTTTACTTTGGTCACTGCAACAGGAGGTGCGGGCCACCACGATGCTCCGGGATTTCGTTACTGGAAAAGTGGAAATCCTGGAGCTTTCGCAGAGTACGGAGCTAGTACGTAGCTCAAACCGAGCCCTTCCTCCCTTTACTGACTTTCCACAGAGGGCGCGGGAGGCCGTTTCCTTGGCTTCTGGAACGTCATGTCCAACGCCGTGTTCTCCTACCTCGGTGCAGAACTCGTAGGAATCACAGTCGGCGAAGCGCAGAACCCACGGAAAGCCATCCCGCGAGCCGTAAAACTCACATTTTTCCGCATCGTCTTCTTCTACCTGATTCTCATTCTCCTGCTCGGCATGAATGTCCCCTACAACTCCCCCATTTTGATTTCTGCCGCCAACGAATCCAAGAATACCGCCTCCGCGAAAGCCTCCCCGTTTGTCGTAGCAGCCACCTTGGCCGGTGTGCCAGCAGTGGAGACGCTGATCAACGTCTGCCTTCTAGTCTTCACTTTCTCCGCTGCCAATTCTGATCTTTATATCGCGACCCGTTCGCTCTACTCACTCGCCATTGAAGGAAACGCCCCACGTATCTTCTCGCGAACGGATGACAGAGGAGTCCCCATCTACGCGCTTGCCCTCTCAAGTATCTGCTGTACATCAGCATATATGTCCATCCGCCTCAGTGCCTTCCGCACCTTCCAGTACTTTGTCAGTCTGGTAACAATCTTCGGAATCCTGACCTGGATCTCGATCCTCATCAGCCACATCTACTTCGTTCGTGCTCGCCGCGCCCAAGGCATCCCAGACACGGCACTTCCATACGTGTCACCCTTCGGGATTCGCGGTTCGTGGGTTGCGTTGATCTTCGCTTGTGTAATCACGTTTTTCAATGGTTGGGCGGATTTTGTGCACGGCCTAACGGAGGAGACGAAGTTCAACCACAAGAACTTCATTGTTGACTATCTGCCCGTGCCGCTTTACCTAGCGATGATCTTTGGGTATAAGTGGATCATGAAGACAGAGGGTGTCAAGGCCGCGGATGCGGATCTGCTTGGAGGGAAGAGCAAGATCGATGAGGATGAGGCGGAGTTCGTCGCGGGGGAGTTGGCGCGGAGGGGAGGGGCGCCGGAGGGGAAGTGGGAGAGGGTGTATCGATTGACGTTGGGGAATTTCTTTTGATCCTACTGCATGTACTGGTGTTCCCCTTTCTCCATCACGCGTTGTATCGATCATGTTGGTTAGCGTTGATATTGAGCGAAGACTGTACTTAAATTTGTAGTTGTAACGATTAACGACTCTCATTACATATGTATATACTGTACCCTACAGCCAGTCTCCCCCCATCACTTTGAAGTGGAATGGTCTATGCAAAAACATCGTACTGCGTCCGCTGCACATTATCCCATCCCTCCTCAATGTCTCCCCCTCTTCCTGTTCTCTCATGACATGGTTCTCCTGCTCTCTCTCTGCTCTCCACATAGCTCGCTGATACTTGCCTACCTTCCATTTCTTTCCTCCACGACGAAAGGAGGAGCAAGAAAGGAATGACAAGGTGCGACTCTCCGAAGCATTCAAAAGCGGCATCTCATCGACATGCTTGTGCTCGTGTTTGGGGGTGGTGAGTGGGGCAGGGGGGAGATGAAGCTTCCAAGCACTTTTCAAAGCATGCACGATTTTCTTGGCCTTTTCTTTATTAGTAGAGCTCGAGGTCGACTTTTGCGAACTTGACTTGGCGGTGGGAGAAGCGGCCGGTGGAGGGGGATGATGCACCTTCCATGCATGTCCGAGTTTGTGGACGATTTTCTTGAGCTTTTTCTGAACGGTGGAGGGTTGTTTGGGGGAAGAGGCGATGTTGGAGTTGGTGTTTGAATTGCTTGATCGAGGAAATCTGGGTGTGGTGGATTTTTGCTTTCGTTGTTTTGGTTGCTTTTGTTGTCGAGGAGGTGGGGTCCATGGGTATGGTGAGGAGGTAAAGGGTGAGTAGAGGCGCTGAACTCTAGAGTTGCTACCATGTTAGTTGTAGATGTAAAAGGTATAAGTGTGGGTGTGTGGTTGGACAAGTTATTATGAGTGAGGTGTGTTTGTTGTAAGTTAGAGAATGTGAGGGGGAGGGAGGTGAGATGCGTAAATATATAATGGGTAGATGGTCGCTGTCGATGCGAACTGGACAGATGAGTTGTGACAAGACACCCACACTTTGATAGCGGAACCAAGGTTCGAGGTGGATTTAGAATCAAACCCGCTCCTCATCAGGTGAAATATTAGACTTTGCCATTGTATCAAGCTGAGATCATTGACAAGGGATAGGTCCAATGTCCCTCGACTCTCCTGCATACCTCTATAATACGCCCTCTCCCCTCATAGTATGTACCCTACCACGGCCATGCATTTTGAAAAATTATCTCCTATTTTTTCCAGAGGCTGCGTGCTTGTAATCAACAGGGAGATTGCGATTGTGGAGCTCTAAACGGCCAGTCTAGGTCAATTTGCATCCATACCTATCACCTCCTCCCACAGATGAATTTCCCAGCACAAAACTAACTTGCATCTACCTCTTCTCCACTTGCTCAATCACTATCTCCCATCAAAACGCTCCTCTCGTCACCCCAAAATCCATCTCCCTACCCACGTCGCAGCCCATCATCCGCATCCACGGCATAAGAGTCTACCTCATCTCAAAACACATCACTTGCACTCAACCGCCAAGCAAAATGAAATCGCCCGCTAAACAAACGTCCTCCATGGCCACTCACATATAGAAGCTGAAGCAGCTAGTCTTAAGCCTCACATCAGAACTTTATCGTTAGCCAAAGACCCCTGACACCGACGAACTCCATTTCCTCACCGCCACCGATATTCACCCTGTGGTGTTCTTGCCTGGTGCACGAAAGCAGAAACAAAACCAGAAACTCAGTAGATACGAGAAGAACATGAAGCAGGTGTAGGACGATGGGAGAGGGTCATGAATCGTGGGAAGGCGGGACGGAGGCATGATTTCAGTTGACTATCATGGTCGTGAGGAAGATGTATTTGTAGAGAGGGGAAGTGCGCAGGATTGAGGTTCGGAAAATGGCGGGGTAGGAAGACTTGTCGGCACTTCTTTTTTGTAATAGAGAGGTGAAGGAACGCTCGTGGATCAGGTGGTATTTGTGTGATCTGGATTTTGTATTAAGTATTGGTGATATTCTGATAACGATTACAACTCCCTGTCTTGTATCGAATCGCCCCACTCTGCCCTCCTCTCCCGCAATTTCTGCGAAAATTCCTTCGCCCAGAACGCCGTCTGCCTCTCGTTGAAGAAAGAGTCGACCTGGTATTCCCAACATCCATCCTCTAACATGTGGCCCTTGGTCCTACACACCTTCCCCTCACTGACTGGCATTTTGGGCCACTCTCGAAGCGCAGCACCCATTCCTTCATCTAGGAAGTTGTCATTGACAAGCTCCAGGACCTTCTTCCTCACGATATCGAAGTCCACGCCTTTCTTCAAAAAGATAGCGAGGAGCATCTCCATACCCCCTTTATCCAAGAAATCCTTACGTATGACAGGCTCCTTGAGGAGACCACTGATAGCCGTGACTTTCGCCTTCAATGTGTGAGGATCTTTCTCCCTGCCCAAACGGTTGCGTAAAATGGACACGAGATCCTTCTTCCCGTGGCTCTTTGCTTCATAAAACTCTGACCCACAGGTCGGGAATACGAGCATGCTCCATAGGTTCCCTACTTCTTTCAAGGCGGTAGGATTGTTTTGAACAGCGCTGGCGATGATACTGGCAGCTTTGTGGTCACGGCTCTTCTCCTTGGCGGGGAACTTCTCGGAGCCGGAGCCGATGATGAGACAGAGGAGCTTTTCCATCACGGGTGCGTCCTTTGCAATCTCGAGACCGTAATAGATATCATGGGATAGTTCGGAGAGGTCATCCAGAGCTTTATCGAAGGCTCGAGCTTCGGTCTTGACAAATATGAGAGCTGCTTGGAAGGTGCTGATTTCATCGCCAGAGGTTGGAGGCGGTGGGATCACTTTGCCGGCTGATTCGTATACTGGAGGTGATATAGGGACTTGGTCTCTCATCGCTGGTTTTGGCTCTTCTTGCTTTGCTTCGCCCTCGGGTTGGGGAACCACGACGACGGATTGCTCGGTAGGTAGATCTTTGAGGGCTTCTCGAAGGCTATCTTCAAAAGGGGTTTCCCCTTCCATTGGGACATTCAGTCGCGCTTCACGTTCCCCTGAATTGATGTCCATCCGTATATGTAGACCAGCTGGAATATCTTGTCCCTCTCTTATGATCTGGAACTCTTCCGTTGGGGCGAATGTCCGGGGATAGCAGTCATTTTCGTCGGTCGATGAGCATATGAGCTCTTCGTCTGCAACGGGTGCTACCGAAGAAGGTGGGGAGTTGGCTCGAGACAAGATTGGCAGAGCGAGGCATGCCAGACCCAGGACATTGCGAGCTGTTAAATTAACCATGTTGGAAAGTCGTAGTTGTCTACAAGGTGTGCAGTGGAATATCGATTTAAATGTCGGATATATCGGCCACGTCTTCAAGTCTCAAAACTGGAAAGGACACGCTTGACTTTCCGCCTTAGTCTCCTCAGGGCCCGTCGCTGGCTTTCCGCCACTTCGAGGTTCAGGACAGCTTTGTTAAACGCTGCGACGTCCAGAGGTTTCGATTTGCCTTCGGCTTGCTGCTGCTTCTCAACTAACCACGCATCCCAAACCTTAGGACAATCGTCGAATAATTCCCCCCCTTCCCAGCTAGACCTTAGAACCGGGCAATCCTTCCACTTGACCAAATACCATTTATTGCCGTTCTTCACAGTGATCTCAGCGATGATCTTCTCAGGAGGATGGTCTTCGCCGTCGTCGGTTTCTAACGATGCGAGCGATTCGTTGTCTTCTCCTAGGTCCGGTTCGTACTCCTCCAGGTATTGGAGATAATTCAATGAAGCCATCATAAGGACAAGTGGCCGGGTCACCCTTTTGGAGCTGAATTTGGATCCATTACCTGGAGGCTAACTAAATTTGGCGCCTTGCTGACTAATTCCCGACCATTCGAGAAGCGCCTAAACGACCTCAAACGTCACATCAAGAGGCTCTCGACGGCCAATTGAACCACACCATCATGTTTGCACTCCGGCGAAAGGCAGTCGAATCTGCTGGACGTCTTCCCGCAGCTGCTTGCCGAGGAACGAGTCGCTATTCGACAGCTCAGCATGGAAAGACAGGGGATAAGGTCCACCACTTCGCGGGAGAGAGCACCGAGCATGGACATCACACAGCGGGACCGAAGGCCGAATCATTAGGAGTCAGTAGATTGCTTGCAAGGAATTGGAGGTTATGCTGATCTTGATAGACCGCCTTCTACGTCGTGCTTGCAGCTGTCCCTCTATCGATCGGGGTCTATGCCGTGTCAAGAACAGGAGCAGATGGAAAGATGACAGGGCTGTCGAAGGTCATCGATAGCTATTCGCACTACAAGGAGAAGTGGGCTGCACGGAACAATTTGCATGTTGCGATGGTCGAGCAGGCGGCATTTGACCGGAATCTGTTCCAGAGCACGCCAGGGAGCAAGCATGTGGAATTGAAGTTTCCAGAGCACGTTGAAATCCCCTTTTATTCCCACAGAATCTGACAAACTCAGGATCTTCAATACAGGATCGCCGTTCAATGTGGTGGCTGGCCAGGGAGCAAGGAATATGGATCAATTGGTGGCGCATTACGATAAGTTGAATGCGGATGAGGAGGCGAAGAAGGCAGCGGCATTGTCCAGGGAGAAGTAGACTGATACAATACCCGCACATACAATTTTGTAACCTGCATCCTTCTCAGGGCGTGAGTCGTCTGATTATATGGCCACACTTTGATCATTTTCACAGAGTTGTTGAGATGGTCGCGCCTTCCCGACAACATAGTTGTTGATAGTTGCGCTAGTCTTACATTCCTTTTCTGTGTGCGATCTTGCTTTTAACCAGAAGTCCTTTCCTCTGTTCTCTACCGTCTTCATTCTTCCATATTTCTTGATCGTTGATATCCACCACTGTATCCATCATCCAACTCGTTAAGATATCGAAAAAGATATTCTACCCAGCAGCCAACTTTTCGCTTGCCAACGGTGAGAGTCTGTCTGGAACGCACTCGCACCACCCACCCTCCCCGGAGTGTACCAACGATCACTCTATCAGTCAATGTCCGAGGATGAACCCGAACCAGTTCTCGCCGTTACCCAGCAGGTTTGCGTCATTAGCCCTGGGCCGAATGCCCAGGTCAGAAGAACCTCGGTGCGCGAGAGAGCTTTAGAGAACAACCAGCCTGACAGCTCTAGTCAAGAGCAAGATGAGCCCGAGAATGCCCGTGGCGCGGCCCTTGTGCCGGGCAGGGGAACGGGAAATCAAGACCACAAGACGCCATTGTTCCCTGTCAACCAAGTACTTTCTCCAAACCCTGGAGCCTCTAATCTTGGATCTCCCGACACGGCGCCTCCTAGCAAGAGGAAGGCGGGAATTTCACTAACTCGGCTTGCTGAGAGCATGAGTGATCTAGCGGTAGACCAAAAGAAGCGCCGCCTAGACCCAACACCGAAGCACAAGTGGACGAATTGGTCTAGGTTGACAAGTCCAGCTTTTATTAGCCAGCCAACCCCCGGAAACCCGGTCGCTGTTGAACAATCTCGAAACGTAGATACTCCCATGGCAGGTTGGTACAATCATCCATCATAAGGCATGGCGCTGACGTTCAAGATTCAGTTTCGATTCCAATTCCAGGTCAGTCAAAGATCCCTCCCTGAGGTCAGACTTGGACTACTCTGATGTACGAGATCGATTTCGTGGAATAAAGCTGATAAAGTTTAGTATACAAACCATACAAGATTCGGGAGAGCAGGCTGGGTGGGATGGGCATGTTTGCGACCACGAACATTCCCACGGGTAGGGTAATTACCGAAGAACAATCTCTCATTCGATTACTGTGCTTCGACGTGTGCGCCACGGAAGACGATCCTTCCTATCGCGACATGGTCGAAACTCTTACTTATCAATTCAACCACCTAGCCTCGCCAGAAGACAGAGCTTTCACCGAAAACCTAGAGCCATTCTACGGCGAAGAATCTTTTGTCCTGAGAGTCATGCGAAAGTACGGCTTCGAGGCTTATCATTCGGAGTGCTTCCCTTGTACAGCACTATTTCGGGACATTTGCCGAGTCAATCACTCTTGTGACAGCGCGAATGCTTATATTGTCAACTTGGGCGATGAGAACGACTCGTCAATTGGTAGGCTGACAGCGTCTCGGGCCATTGAGATTGGAGAGGAGATTCTGATTGATTACACTGTTCTGGGATGGGCACTACTTGAGAAGGGGGAAATGCTCAAGAAGTATAGGTTCGTTTGTAGTCGGTCTTCGTGCAAGTCTTGCTATGAGGACTTTGAGTAGGACTACCAGTAGTGGGGAGAAGCTCAGAGGCAAGATTTCGATTGCGAGAAGGATTGCTCAGTCGAGGTTCACTAGAACTATAGAATCATTGCCTTTGCATAGTCCAGAAGTCTTCGATCAAACTTTTCGCTTACATCACTCGGGCTCACATGCGTATTGGAGGTGCAGAAGAAACCATTTTCTAGATACACTCGTGGTGTTTTTGCAAACGTGCTGTATGTGGAATGCTTCGTTGTATGCATGCTCCCTCCGCCACAACAACACACACGTGATGCAGGCTTGCTTTCAAAGTCAAAGCAAGGAATTTACTGAGCTGGAGCGCTCTCCGATATGCTGGTGAATGGCTACTATTAAGAGCAAGGTAGCTGTGGTTGGCTACTTCGGTAGCAAGACGATGAACGAAACAGTGTTTAGCATGTAATTAAGCTTCAAAGTATAAGGTTCAAGTTGATGTAGATTGAGATGTCTAAAGTACAAGAAGTGCCGGACTAGAAGAGGTTTGATATGCCTCTGCCGTTGGGCTAATCCTGATGGAGATTATCAGGTGAATGGCAACTGACAGATGACGACGATTATCCACTTTAGTAGCGAGATAAATTCCATAGGCCGCTCATATCAGTAATCAGTCCAACCAAGACCTATTTTCATAACACCATTTATCCCTTACCAAGTCACAATTCAAGCCAACTGTGCCAGAGATCAAGGGATATTACAATTCTGAGAGTGCAAAGAAATGAACTGTATTTCTATCTTTCCCATTTTCTCTGCTTTTCAACGCACTTTAAATCGTCAAGGTCTACCATCTAGTGTATATCTAATTAGTTTACCACCTCAACTTCTGCGGCGTTAGAAAATCCCCTGTACTCCTCCTCACCAATCCTTGCCAACACCGAATCATCAACTTTTCTGCCCTTCAACCCATACAACTCCTGGAAACTCATAATCATTGGGCGCCACTTATCAGGATCAATCCGATTTTCCTTCCCATCCATCCTAATTTCTTCATGGACGTGTGTCCTCAACACCTTGACCTCCAGCGCAATAAAACCTTTTGTATCGGCATCCTGCATCATCTCATAGACCCCTACAAGCTCCGCTTCCATTTGTGCCGGACACTCCATAATCCTGGCTGGGCGAACCAAATCCGATTTGAGCGGCGTCAACTTTGCATGACCGAACTTGTCGTGAACGTATACATATCCATTCATTCTCTTGAAATATTTGTACCCTTCATCCGGCTTTGCGGTCAAGATCTCCTCGGAGCCCGTTGTTCGTGCGAGAGCGTTGACGGCCCCGATCATGCTGTCCGAAGCGAGGTTGAGAACGCACTGCTTGGTGCGGAGAAGGTTTATAGTCGTCTGTGAGATGGCGCCGAGGCCGAGCATGCAGCGATTTCCGAGCCACCAGGCGGAAGACATCGGGGCTATGTTGAAGCTGAGGTCAGGATTTTCGGTAGTGATAAGGACGACTGGCGTGCCCCAATAAAAGATCGCCGGGGAGATGGTGCTGTGCTTTGGGACAAGCTCGCTATCTTGGATTGATCCCATTGTATCGAGCTTTGAAAAGATGACTTTTTGGAAGAATGGTGATTTGGTAAGACGAGAAAGCATGAGATTCGGGTTTGGAATGTGATAAACTATCAGGGAGAACGAACAAGTCTTATATATATATTTCAAAAACTCTAGAGCTTCTATCCTTGTTCAATAGAAAGCCTGTTCAGTCACAAAGTTTAGCAGCAACGAAGATTAGAGACATGTGGGGCCATTGTACTGAAATTGACCTATGAAGCCCCTTGATGCCGGGGAAATGTCCACCTCACTGCTGCGAAACTCCGCGGATAGTAACTTAATCACATCAGTGACCCAAGATGTAATGCAGCAGGGATAAAGTAGGAAGTTTCGAGGTCTAGTTGAAACTTGAGTACCTGGAGTCGAATATCTAATTGGTCAGTTCAATAGCAACCTGGAAATCAGTCAGTCTATAGGGGGTAATAGACGAGATGGGCCGATAAGCGAAGACTGTGAGGCACTCTGATTGGCCACTTTGAGAGCATAAATAAAGTACGATGACGCTTTCCTATCCTACAGTGGACCTTCTTACTATAATATTCTCCGCGGACCAGCTCCAACTTTGATTGAGCAATGTGACTCACAAGCAAGAAGTTTATAATGGGTTACGGAGTCGAGAATAATATCACGAGAAGCCCTATTCCCAGGCTCGTCGGGAAATGATCCAGGTATCTTGTTATCGGGGTGTCGGGGACTGATGGGTTGAGCACATGAAGGATCATTCCATCCTTCTTGATGTGTTCCATGCGAGATGACCTCTAATGACTCGGTGTATGGCAATTTCTTGGGCCCAAATACGATGGTGGCATTTGCATCATCCCCTGCCTATTGTGGCTGGTCTGAGTTTGCTGCTGATGGGCTTGGAGGGTTGTCGGTTACTGGGGGAGATTTCTTCCCAGCGAGGATGAATTCAAGAAAGGCAGCCCTGAAGTTTCCAAATTCTGGGTCATTGATAAGGAAATTCTTGACCCGCTGGAGATTGGATAACTCTTCGTCATGTTCAGTCTCATCCCCAGAGCTATCACTATCTTACACGACTATGAGTCCAGGAAGATGTTGGAGATACGTTATAACCACGTCGTCCTTGTTAGATTTCACGGATATTCTTCTATCATTCTGATAGGCATCCTCACCAACCGCGTAAGCAATCCTCCGATATCGACGGACGAAGTTGATTGCTGTCTTATCAAGCGGGCCATGAGCCTCCTTAAATGAATCTTTAGAGTATTTTCTCAGTAGTTGGTGTAGCTCGGCTCTGTATACTGCTGGTCGATGGGTTCTCGGGCGAAGAGGAAAAGGGTATGGAGCTGGATATTGCTCCGCAGCAACGCTATGAAGTCTTCGGCGGCACCAACAGGATCATAAACGGATGACTGCGACGTTGATGTACTTTGATTTGAGAAAACACTTGCATTGTCAAACGTTGCTGCTGACGAAGCTTCGGACCCGCCGTCGTAGGAAAGTAGATCAATGTGTTTCTCTTGCCCTGAAGCCGCATTGTGCAGAGGCAGTATTTCTAGTTCCTCCATATCGTCTGGTACTGTCTCCGCGTCAGTTTCAATTGATAGTCTGTCAATCGAGTTTGTCGAGTATCAACAGCGTTTGTGAAATTGCGGGAACTTACTAGCAGGGTGCTGCCTGCAACCAGCAATCCGCATGCTCGGATATCTACTCAGAATTCCACTTTCCTGTAGTGGTTTTATGACTACTTTTCGGTGGCCATGTGCGCTGCTGCAGAATAGAACCGTCGGGATCGCCGTAGATCTTGTCTTCCCAATCATATAGATCGATCATGTAACAACACTGTTTTCTGCTCCCTGCCAGTTTTGGAGATGATCCTTGATCTCGGTGATTAGATTTAGAATGTATCCCAGACCGTTCCGGTTCCCAGCCATAATCGATATCCCAAAATGATTCGAAATATAACTTCAGCTGACCTGTTGTCCACTACATCGGAACCCTCCTCTGGCTATCTCCGAGATAGGTCGCCGGCCCCTGGGGTAGTTGAAGTTTCTGCGCCCCTATTCAGTTTTGTCTCTGCCATGAGTCGCGTTTTGTTTCTCTGTATGGTCGACTCCCTGTCTGGCAACATAAGAGGTCTTTTTTCTATTCTTTTTTCGCTTTCGACTAGAAGGTGTTCCTACGCTTCGTGGTTGGATAGGCAATTTTCTGGTGAGGCTCCCCATGGAATCGTTATGGACTTTTCCGATATTAAGGACTTTGGCATCTTTCTCAACAATGTAAATCTTGCTGTAATTAATCCTGGACGCAGGGTGAAGAAAGCCATTTGGGTCTTCTCTTTCGCTTATTACTCTGATCGAATCTCGGCGGAGCTCTTCCACTATCATAGTTCCATCTTCAGCTAAAATCGACTGCTCTGATGGTTCCCGGTCACCGGTATAAATTATAGCATGATCTTCGCGGTCTGGTAGGCCCGGTTTAAATGTAGCATGGCCCGCATAAGTGTGGATTGCCCTGCAAGGCATTAGAATGAATGAGGGTTTCGTGAAATGCCATCGAAGACTCACAAGCAGGTAGCGTTCGCGTAGTCCCCCCCAATGACAACAAGACGCCGTATTTCACTTATGGTTATCTCTTCGGGCCTTGTTGTGCTGGGATTGGATGCATTTCGAGTACTACGTCCAATAGGTATTATAGGCCCGAAATCTCCATGGGGACCCTGTGGTTCGGTCCATAACATCATAAACACCCTGCCAACCTTCCAAAAGTCCTTAGCGGATTTTGTCTCTACTACTCTATATCCTGTATTATGTTAGCGTTTGGCACACTTTTCTTTAAACGTAGTTTGGCTGTTTCTTGACCGGAATCTCGACACCTCCCAACCCTCTGGCCCACGTGACCCCGCGCCGCCTTTGCTCAGGCGGCTCAGGCCTGGCTCAACTTCGGCTCAAGTCTGCTCAGGTCTACTCACCCATCTCACCAGAAATCGTCAACTTTTAACGAGGAGCCCGAAAAGGCCCCCTTTCCTAGCCAGGGGTCCCAAATCTGTTCCTACTATACGCTTATTCCTAGACAGTTATCCTAGTCTACCTATCTTTATACGTGGGACTTTTTTCTACCTTTAGGTTATTTTACGCCGTCCTCTATATTTTACCTAGGGCTACGTATTCTATAAATAACCGGTTCCCTCTTATCTTCATCTCTCTTCTCACTTATCTTCTCACCCATCTTCTCACCTATCTTCTCACTTATCTTCTTACCTATCTTCTCACCTATCTTCTTACGGTCTTACCTATCTTCTCATATATCTTTTCACCCCTCTTCTCACATATCTCCTTACACATCTCCTCACTCATAATCCCTCCCCTTCTCTACTCTTTAATCCCTCTCCTATTTCTCTAGGAAGACCTTCTTTTCTCGTCTCTACTCTAGATATCTATATCCGTATATACATAGTTCTATAAGCTATAAGTACTAAATAAGTAAAAGGATATTAGAGAGGACTAAATCCAGACGAGTAAATAAAAGTAGCCCTAAGGGATAAGCTCTCTAAGGATAGGTCTAGGATTAATAGTAATCCTATTTACAGAAAACTAAATAAAAAGACTAGCTAACTATAGTATAACATAATATAGGATTTTTGGGAAGCATACATTACTAATATCACAAAGTCAAGTCTAGAATAGTAAGTACTAATATATCTTAGGTATAAAAGGAAATATCTAGGATCGGACTTATGTAATATAGAAGATATAAAGTATATTACTAAAGCTATTAGATAGTTAACCCCCGGTAAACTAGATAAAGAGATAAGAAGAGCAACTATTAAAATAATATAGAATAAGATACGAAAACTTATATTAATATAGTAGTATAAGACTAACTTTACTATTCCTTTAGAAGTCCATGACTTAGTAGCTCCTATAAGTGTGCCTACGGGCCTAACTTACTCTAAAGTATTAATATATAATGCATTTATTAATGAGAGAGAAAGTATATTAAAGATATACTTAGATACACGATTCCGTTATTAATAGAGGAAAAGGCACCCACGTTCTTAATAATAGAGAACTACATCGATATAGAGGAGCTCTTGTAGTAGTACGACTACTATAACTATGTCTACGAAGGGTACTATATAGATTTGAGTACCCTATTAAAGATATATTACTATACTTCTATAAGGTTATAGGAAATATGTAAGGTAATATATAAGGTGAGATACTAAGTCTAAGGTAGAAATAAAACCCCGATTTTCGTACTAATTATTACTAATAGGACCTCGTTTATATAGTTATATAGAAAGACAGAGAGCTAGAGATTAAGATAAGTTTTAAAAGAGAATTTACTAAAGGAATATAAGATACCCCGAAAAAGTAAGTCTAAAGTAGCTCATTCTAAGGCTAGGGTAGGTTACTAATAGCTCATATAGACTAAAACATCTATTATATGAGAGATTAAAGCCCATGCCTCCTCTTTCTACTAATAGCCTCTTATTTCTACTTACTATTATTATCTCAGCTAGCGTATTTAGGGACTATAGTACTATTAAGGATATCCTCATTACTAGACCGCCGCCGGGCAGAAAGTACTAGATTATAGATTAGGTAGACGGGATATTAGATGATCTAGTCTTTCTAGAGATATCTATAGATAGACTAACCGAGAAGACTAAAAACGAGACCACGTGGGGCTACTAGTATTTAGACTAGGCAAAAAGGGCCGGTTTTATAGGAAGGATAGGGCTCTATACTACCTGTCGCGAAGCGCTTATTAAGGTAGACGGTAAGGGGTACTTACTTCGAATAAGTTCATAGTATAATAAGCTAATTAGTAATAGACAATAGTTATTCACTAGGGTAAGTGTGACGGCAGGAACAAAGCAATGAGAAGCGAAGCTCAAGATCTAAGATTCCTATTGTAACGGGTTGGACCCGTGGTTTGGACTCGGTTATGTGACCTTCATTGCTGTGGCTACGGGAGCGCACGGTGCGTGGCCCGTGTGTATTTAGCTCGCGCGAGAGCGAGACTCTCTCTTTCTCTCCTTAGTTATTTCTTCTTGTATCAATACTACCAGTTTTCTTTGTATAAAGGCCTGGCCCGTGACATTAGAAATAACTCCTTCAATTGGATTATCGTACGCCAGTGGCTCTCGGAGCCCCTAGTTTTTTGTCGAATTTTTTGCGAGTCGGACGGATAGCTACGAATAGCCAGCAATCGCCCCCCTAGTAGGCCAATGTCCTATTAGAACGAATTCAAGCCCTCGAGGGCCTTACGCAGACCTTACAAGCTCGGCTTGATACAAGGGAAGGTTATCGTCGTGATCGGTTACCCGATGTGCCTACATTCGATGGCTCTCGGAAGGAATACCCTGCTTAGGCTACGCAGCTACGAGCTAAGCTACAAGTAGATATGGAAGACGATAAGGATATCGTACGTTTTTGGTATTACCACTCGCGATTGCGAGGGAAAGCTCTATCACAAGTTATACCGTGGGTAAAGAGCGTGGGCTAACAAGGGACGGTCACGGAGCTATATAGTCAATTAGACGCTATATACGATACACGGGAGGAAGTGGATAGTGGCGAACGGCAAATGATAGTACTCTAGTAAAAGAATAAGCCTTTTGCGGTCTACTTTGCAGAGTTTGAGCGTAGTCTCATAGCTGCGGACGGAGTCTTGTGGCCGAATCGGGTCAAACGATTGTTTTTGGAGTCCGGTTTCTCAAAGGAGCTTCGCGTAGCTCTTATACCGGTGGAAAAGCCTGAGAATTTTGAAGGCTACGTTACTGTTGTTCGGCGAGTAGCATTGGACTTAGAACGGGGCCATGGCAAAGGCCATTGGTCAATAGACATAGGCTCGTACGATACGACTATGGATTGGGAAACCGCCCCAGAAGTGCGTGTGGCCTCTGCGTCTGGGACGCATGCAAAGCGGGTCTCAAAGGACGTGATTGAGGCCCGTAAAGAGAAGGGGCTATGCTTACGCTATAGTAATACTGGCCACCGAATACGGAATTGCACGTACTTAGCACCAGTTGGACTAGAAGCTGACTCTGGGAGTCGTACGGCAAAGATTAGTGCCTCGAGGGTACGTCAAGTTAATGAGATTCTAGGAGAGCTCGATTCTAGCGACTTTGAAGACGAGTAGGCCTCTAGCTCTACAGGGAGGGGGGTAATGTAACGGGTTGGACCCGTGGTTTGGACTCGGTCATGTGACCTTTATTGCTATGGCTACAGGAGCGCACGGTGCGTGGCCCGTGTGTATTTAGCTCGCGCGAGAGCGAGACTCTCTCTTTCTCTCCTTAGTTATTTCTTCTTGTATCAATACCACCAGTTTTCTTTGTATAAAGGCCTGGCCCGTGACACCTATATCTATTAAGAATCTAAAGCTAAGGAGAGAAGGAGAGAGTGAGGTGTGGTAGGGATAAGTAGCTAGGACCAGAACCCCTGAAATGCCAAGCTATTTGAACCCCTTAAGCTAGAGCTAGTCATGTGACACCGGCGACACCAGCCGTCACATCACCCCCCCCCCTTCCAGAGAGCTCGACCCGAGCGTTAGTATAGTAGAACAAAGGGAAAGCTAAAGGAGTGTGGTATAAAGCAAGCTAAAACTAAGGACCCTAGCTCTTAGCGACATACTTCCTCCAGTCTAGCTCCGGTGGGAGCTCACAGCCCTCACTATCATCGTCTGAACCATAGTCATCGTCGTTTACTACGGCAATAGTGACTCGTTTACCAGAACTAGAACCAGAAGTGCTTACTAGCTTAGTGCAGTTCTTTACCTTATGAGCCGAAGAACCACACCTAAAGTAGACACCAAGCCCCCGATAGTCCTTGACGAAGGTATGCCCAGCAGCTCTCGTAGGAGGAGCAGCTAGCGACGAAAAGGCTCCAAATACCGGCGTAATCGCACCAATAGTTAACCCACTAACATCCATAGGATCGCTAGCGATCTTAGGAGTAGTGTGGTACGGTAGAGCGGCAGTTTTGGACGAGAGCTGCTGGGCAGTTCGTAGGAAATCGCCATAGATCCGTGGGAGGCTCAGTTACTGAGCTAGTCGAGAGCGAATCGCTAAGTTAAGGCCATTGCGAAAGGTGGAGATTTTATTGACATCAGGCCAGGCCTGGCCATTCGCTTCATATAAGGTGCGTTCAAACTTAGCTATATAGGCAGGGAGGGAGTCATTGCCTTGACGGAGGGCATATAGCTTGTCTTCAGCCTCCGATTACTTGTTTGGATTATCGTACACCCGTGCGAGCTGATCGAGAATCGTATGGTAGTCCCACGATTGAGTATGCTCTGCATAGGAGAGCTGTGGCAGAACCATCGATTGGACGGAGGACTCCAGATTAAGGTAGACGTAATAGAATTGAGCTATAGCGTCACCAATTGCCGCTCCGTCGACAGCGATCTTTGCTTTGATCGAAGGTAGCCAAGTATCGAATTTATAGGTACTTCCAGTGAACTTCTCTGGATCCGGGAGCTTAGGACGAGCTCGTGAGGGCTGAGATGCGAGTGTAGCTCGCAAAGTAGCGATTTCAGCCCGTAAACCATCGAATTCGCGCTGAACTTGAGTCTGGAAGGTGTCCATTCCTTAGGAAATACCAGAAAAATCGTAAAAATCAGAGGGGTGCCCACGCGTGAGCCAGAGGAGTAGTAGAACCGTACCAGGGCAGAAATGCTTAGGAGCTAGGCTCGCACTAAGTAGACAGAGGGTGCTCGGGAGCTTAGCTCGCACCAAGCCAGATAAACAGAGTAGACAGAAGAACGGCGCCGAGCTAATAAGCCGACGAACCAGGGTAGACAGACAGAGTGATTAATTAACAGAGTGAGCTTTAGATTATGTGACGGCAGGAACAAAGCAATGAGAAGCGAAGCTCAAGATCTAAGATTCCTATGTCTATTAAGAATCTAAAGCTAAGGAGAGAAGGAGAGAGTGAGGTGTGGTGGGGATAAGTAGCTAGGACCAGAACCCCTGAAATGCCAAGCTATTTGAACCCCTTAAGCTAGAGCTAGTCATGTGACACCGGCGACACCAGCCGTCACAGTAAGTTATGAAGTTCGCCGCATATAGGAACTCAAAGACTCTTATTAGCTACTACTTAGATAATATAAGTAATATGGATAGTATAGTAGTCTTCCTTAGCCTAGAGCCGCGGTGAGATCTCATAGAAGACTTCCGCTCTATATCTATAAAGAGAAACCTAGATCTCTAGTACTCGCTTCTAGGAAAGTACCTAGATGAGCTAAGGTAGTACTAGGACTTTACTAATCTTAGCGAGTAGATTAATAACCTCTCTACTTAAATTATAGCTACTATCACGGAAAAGGGGTACTAAGAGCTCAAGGCTCAATAGTACTATATCTATAATTAGCGTCAAAAGCTCATTAACGAAGAGTTAGTGAACTACCGTAGGACGTAATAGTGAGTATACCCTACCTAATATGAGGTAGACGACTAGGGCGAGTAGTACCGTAGTTACTTTGACTATATTATCCGCTATATAGTCCCTGAGCGTAATCGCCTCGCTCATACTTTACTAATCGCCGCCCTGCTACGGAGTCTAGAAGGTATCTCTACTCTCTAAGACCTTATTACGCTCCGTATAAACGATTCCCGTATTACGTACTAGGAAGTATTATAGCCTATAGGAGGTTATTGTCTAGTACTAACCTATAGTTAGGAGATTAAAGAGTAAGGATAGTCCCCCCTTATTAGTGCTACTTCCGCTAATAGAACGCGTTAGTATCGTCATGAAAGAGAAGTAGAAGTATATATACCGGTATTCTAAAGACTACTATAAGAAGTAATCTAGCTTCGCCGAATTTTGCTTCTAGTATAGTAGGTAGATAACTAGCGAGATAGATTAGGAAGCCTACTACTAAGATCATATTAATAGTCTCGATATGCCTTTCTAGTATGAACTAGTCACTTTCCGCCACGCTATTACTTGCGCCGGATATTATAGCGGATGTCTAAGAAAAAAATAGCTACTAGTAGCTATATAGATAAGACAGTTCTATAATCGAATAAGCTAGTAAAGACATATCTCTAACTATATCCTAGAGTATATTAAGAGTCTAGATAGTAAGGACTCTATTCTATACCTGTATTTGCTATATACTATAGTGCTTTATTTAGAATCAGACTTATAGAACTACCTCGGAGACATATATAGCACTCATAAGCTAGATATATAGAAGAAGCGCTAACGTTAGTAAAAAGAGGGCGATAATAAACGAGCCGAAACGTCGGGTACTACTAGAACGAAACGGTGTCGACTCCTAGGAAAGCTAGAAGACGAGGACTATAAAGTACTAGGTAGTCAAAAATTAGTCCCTAAAGGTCGCTTTAAAGATCCTCTTAGCTATACGTTTATAAATATCTCGGTAATAGATTTTGATTAATACTTAGCGGATAATATCGAGATAGTAGTAATATCTAGTAGTTCCTCATCACGTCATAGTACCCTAGTTAGTAGTGTCTAGGATAATCACGATAACTATTATAGTACGGATACTTCGCTCTCGTCTCTATTAGACGACATTCTCGAAGTAGTTCCTTAGGCTAGAGAGGATTACTATTCTCTCTAGATAACTCTATTAGAAGCTACTACTATTGACCTCCTTAGTAATTCTGAACCTTAGAACTTTGACGCGATCACAGACGCTATCTCTTCTCCTATTAAGTCTTAGGAGGACTAGATTTAGTCAAGCCCTGATACTCTTCTATTATATCTATCTAGTATTCCGATAGAGTTAATTAATCCGGAGCTTCGAGATACTCTTCCTTCTTCTATATCAAGTCTACTAGTAACCGCTAACTCGGTCGAGGATACTTATAGAAGTATACCCACAACTATACTAGGGCATATAGAAAGCTCGGTGATATAGCCGCTTTGTGATAGCTAGCTAGTTATAATTAATACTAAGAGAGGGATATAGGAGGCTAAAGCGTTACTCACTAAGTAGAAATAAGGTAGAACGACTTAGTACCTTATAAAGTAGAAAGGATTTCCGTACGAGGGTAATACGTAGGAGAAGCGGAAGGACATAAGCTCAGAGCTTGTTGAAGGATTTGAGGCGACCTATTAAGGGAACTATTTGGGCGTGCGGATACTCGAGAAGCGAGTATAGAGAGGAAAGGTTAAATACCTTATTAGTGTGTCAAATAATTTAATTAATTCTAATTATTGGCCGGTAATCAAATTAAATTAAGTCAGAATCGTAGTAATTAAATTATAATTAATTATTTACTTAATTTAATTAAATATAATTAATTAATTAGTCACGTGGTGTTACACGTGACTGCGGACATGGCAAAAGCGTTGTGGCGTGAAAATAAGGTTTGCTCTAGCCTAATTTGGATGCCACCTTACCGCAATAGGCTTAGCAGCGGCTACGCCCGCTTGGTAAGCGAGCCAGAAGGCGCTAGAACCACCTCGACTTTTCAGTGAT